>JANSTV010054349.1:0-11366 GCA_027564135.1 Lestremia cinerea
TTTGTTTGGCAGAGAAGCCAGGCCCATACGCGGAAGGGGTCTGGAGAGGACGGCTCCCATATTTACCTTGGTCGTACGTCGAATATCTTCATAGTACATATTGTTTCATTTTAAGTTGAAATTATAGAAAAAAGTAACGGCATTATAAATTCTTGATAAAGTAACACACCACAACACAGCACCGCAGGGCCAGCCCGTAGACTGGCGATAGTTGATGCAATAGGCCAATCCTTGGACTTGAGTGTGTTTGAAATATTTTCTTAGGAAATCAACGAACCACATCGAAAGGGGTGCTAATTGCTATTATTTTATTGCATTTCAGCAAATGGGGTAGCACATTTTGTGGCAATGTCAGTACGTGAGCGGCACGTCATGCAGTGACGACGAACGAAATAGTGAATCTAAAAACCATATTCGAGTTTTCTTTTCGTTTTTCGAACGTTTGCCGCTGCAGAAATGGGGAATGGGAAAACATCGAGCACCGACATGCACATTGCACACACCGTGTTTCAGTAATGCATCAATGGCTGAAAAATCGATGGACTGACGAAAACGCCAAGCAAACTAAGCAACCTGTCTCTTTTTTGACTTTTCACTGTGGCAAAGCGCTCAATATTGCATTTGGTGATTCAAAATCGATCACTAACAACTCCACTAGTACGCTATTATCGGTAGCGGTAACGCCGTTAATATTTTCCATTAGCGGTTGCGCTAGCGACAATGTAAATGTAAATTGTAAAAACATTGCCTTATTGTTCGAAATCTCTCAGCTGACGAAGCCAAATTTGCTCGAAAAAAGATTTTTGGTCCGATGCGAACTCGAACAGTGTTTCGTCGGGTGACAAACCGGCTCGTCAGTGCGCAGGCCGCAGTATTGCAGTATTGACTTGCTTCAACTGAGATGTGAAGTGAATCTGCGCCACAACTACGGATGCCTGTTCCTTTCGGCAATACCGGCACCATTTTCGTGAACTGCGAGTCTTCAACGCTTGATGGAACGTTTGGCCAGATAGGTACATAACAAATTATCCACATTTTCTTGCGCTATTCCACTGCCGCTGATAGCGGTTTTCCATTGGCAATAGAGACAGCGGAGTGGGTTAGGCTGATACCCAATAATCCACATTCACAAACTCGATTGGATAGAATCGTAAATAAAAAAGCAGCCCGACCGCAAAGATTTACTTCGTTCCAATTACACCTCGCTAAAGTTTAATGCACAATTTTGATGAATATAAGAAAAATCTCACCACAAAAGAAAGAGAAAAATGAAATCTCTTTCGAAAAATGTATCATAATGAAATCGACCATTTCTGATTTTATTCTTAACATTGACGATAAACATCGATGCTAAGAATACGGGCGATTTCAACAATACAGATGGGATCATTCAAAATATGTACACTCTTGCTCTCGGTGTCTATGTGGATATTCACCACAACTGAGCATTGAACTTCAGCGAGGTAAGTTGGTATAACGAAGTATATTTTTGCGGTCGGAAGACACGACGCAAGACGCAAGACGTATTGCCTGAAAAAGCGATGTGGGCTAACAAACCCCTTTCACTTAAACTCGGACTTATCGCTAGCGACACTATTCCAGTAGTGATCGACTTAGGGATCCCCTAGTAAATGTCGACAGCGATGGCTAATTTTTTTCGATTAACGGTAACGAAAGCGTTGCTGAAAATTATTTTCAGCGAGGTTAGCCTTATGACCAATGTATCAATGATTGACCTTCCGGTCATTTCGTTTTCCCTCTTTCTGTTTCAGAAACACAAGTTATTTCTTCCGTTCCAATGTGCTTGCGTTAATGTATTCGTCCCCGGAGCATTTTTCGCGAGAAAGTTCTTTCCATTCTCTCACTGATTCGGTGCTATTTACTGTCCTATTTTTTAAATTTGCACACAACAATAGCATAATTTGATGAAAAAAAATCTTGTTGCTTTTCCAACACCCTCAGCACCAGTAGCAGCACCAGTAGCAGCAACAGCAGAAACATCAGCACCAGTAGTCAGACACCCAACATTCGCTGCGACTCCATATCAATGGCAAAAACTTAAAAAAAAATATATTAATTCTGGCAGAAACGAAAACGGCCAGAAATGAACGAAACGAACGAAACTGAACCCGCAAAAAGGATAAGAGGAAAAAAACGAGAAACAGATAACAAAAAATGATATGAATTGTCTGCGACTAGTGGTTCAATTTCAATGCATTGGACAGCCAGCTTTCGATGTAACACAAAAGAGCCTTCCCATATTTTCAGTACAACGCTAATTTTCATTTGTACTTGCGATAATTCATGAATTACGCCGAATGAATTTTGGCTGTCGTCCAGCATCGAAATGAAAATAGGACCGACGGGACACAATGCATCGTCGAATAAAGGAATACAACTGAACAACGAGGCGATCTGAATCAGTGGAGCGCTGATAACCGGAGGATGTAATCAAGTAGGGCGGCGATGACGCAATGCTCAGACGGAAGGTTTTTGATTGGAAGGCAGTGCCATAGAATGCACTGAATGCACTTTTGCAATTTCAGATATTAGATTTTATTTCTCATTCTTCTATAATTTTTATAATTTTCGGCCAGAGCAGAAGACTTGGGAGCTCAACAAATGTTCCCGCCAGCATCAGCTGCGGCGAAAGTTGATCGTTGCATTTATTCAGCTCAACGCATAGCAACTGTTTCGACCGTTTCAGAATCCCTGCGAACTCCCTCATTTGCAAATGCCATCAAATCAATCAGTTTCATTCGCAAATGCTCATTGTTTTTGTTTATTAAACGAATTTCATGCATTGTTTGACATAACTCGTATCAATTAATTATTATTTTTGTGGGAATAGATAAATAAATACGAGCTTTGTGTTGCGAATCCATTGCCCAGGCATGATAATCGAACTGACAATATTTGACCATTTTGAACGGTAGCCTGGCCATCCCGTCGATTCGTCTGTTTCGACTCTCGCTCCGGTGGCCTATCGCTGGATGAAGATAAACATTTTGGATCATTTATTAATGTTACATGCATTTCATTTCAATTAGTAATTTTCCATTCGTAATTTTTCTGTTCGGCCTTTTGGCCATTTTTTTCGTTTTATTTCATTTTGAAGCGTTTTTCACGTTTCACAACAGTTTTTGATGTAACTTTTCGCCATTTTCATCCAAGCCGATGCCGTTTGTTTGATTATTTATTTAAATATTTCAGAGAATTTAATTGAAAAATTTGATAGTAGTCATGAAATGTAAACGATTCAATTTCTCTGACAATGTTTCGTTTTGTTTCGTTTTGTCTGTGGGATTATGAAAAACGACACGGCATTATCTCTGACCGGGATTATCGAACAATTTAATATGCATTTACCGAAATAATTTTCATTTTCAGATATCTGTCCGACGTTGATTATTTATTCATTTTCAGCTAAACTGAATTTCATTTGGAAAATATTTTAATTCGTTTCCGATTTATTTTGAATGTTTGGATTCACATTTGCCGGGTGGAATATCTGCGTTTTTGAGCCCGACTCCACATTCCCAGTGGATGGCATCTAATGTTTTTCCGTTGCTATATCGATTATTGTTATTGTTGTTGTTGTTGTTGTTGTTGTTGTTGTTGTTGTTATTGTTTGTCGGCTTTGTGTTTGATATCAAATTATGAACAATCGGCCGACACCGTCCATGGCCTACAAGTGTCGAGCGAGTGTGTGTGCATCCATAAAGTCAAGTGATGGAACTGCTGTCGAGCGAACAATAGAATTTGTTGACGTGACAAATTACGAATCGATCATTGACCCAGACGACTGTCTGTCATGGCATCGACATCGTCAACGAAAATATTGAACGTCGAATGTTGAATACCGAACCGGCTATTTCCGAGCCAAAAATTGTTTTGTTCAATTTCAAATACCCTGAATTACGAAATGTGAATAGATAGTTTTACCTAAACGAAAGAATATCAATTAGATGACCAATGTATGTCAGCATCCTACTAGTCGATTATGTAGTTTGCCTCAGACAGCTCAGCAGCACCTATTTGGTTTCACAAAACAAAACGACGAGTAAAGTTGTACACTTGACGTTTTGTTTTTTTGTTTTTTTGTTTTTTTTTTGGTTTCCCGAGCGGCATTCGCTGAGTACCATCGAATTCATAACATTTGATGTTTACATGGTTCTCAATTTGTCAATATTCGATTCTCTCATTTTTCATTTTGGCTGTCTGCTACAACTCATTCGGCCGCTCATTCAGTCCGACGACCGGCCGACCGACGTATCCAAACGACACGCAAGAATAAGACTACGACTCCAGAAAATGTTTTAATGCACATTGCTTCTAAAAAGCGTGAGCCATGGAATTATTCGAATTTACAAATATTTATTTATTTGGAATATTGAATACAGTGGAACCTCGATTAACCGACCCAACGTTACACGATACTTTTGTTGAATCATGCAATTTGAATGCAATTCATTTCGATCGGAAATCGAATACAATGTTGAACCGGATATTGTTGGTGGCTTTCGGGTTTTTTCATCGACTGCTCGCAGCCGTGAGTAACACGGTTTCCTCAGAAAGAATAGAAAGAATCAACCAATCCAGACATCAGCTGTGATGTGGATTTCAATAATCGTCGGATGAGTGAATCTGAAAACATTTCGAATGCCCAGCAGATGATCGATCATATGACTATCGGATAATGGAGGTCCCACTGTAATGACGAGTACCGTAACCGCAAGGCGTCGTGCGGTAGCTGGGATCGGCACAAACATCAAAATAAGAATTGTCCATAAATATATTTGAAAAACACGTTCTCGATACAAATTTCACACAATCAACAATTCAACACGACCATTTGTTCCGGCAGCTTATCGAAACGTTCGAATGGAACAGGCGAAAGAATGAAGAAAAAAATAACTTCTTCTTTTTTCGTGTTTTGGTTTTATTTTTTTTGTCAACGGTCGGTCTTTTCAGCTATTGTTATTTTTCCGTTTTAAAGTGATGCCAAATGGGATGTGTGAATGACGTATGCGCGCAGTGTTTGGCAAAATGCTGACCAAGCGGAAAAATTGAATTCAAAGCATCAACACAATGGCCGCAAGAATTTTTCGTTTTTTTTTCGTTATCGCAACGATGAAAAATGAAGAATGAAATATCCAAGCAAACAACTCAAAGCGAATGAAAAGCGCAATTTTTTTCTCTCTCTAAATGAACGCATTGAACGCAGTGAGTGCCACAGAACATACGACGCTTCGTCAACAATTCAACATCAAATCTTAGCTGCAACGACTGCCACAGCCGTTCAACGACGACCATGAGACCGACCGGCCATGCGCTCGCTTATAAGAACCGCATTAAAAGCTCGAATATGACCTAAAAACTATGCAAAACAATTGAAATTATGTTTATTATGATTATAATAATATTGTTGGCATTTCAAATGCTTCATAAACAATACTGCTAGCACCAGCACCAGCTCCAGCACAAACGTCACCGAAACGACGAGATGTTGTGCTAGCTGTAGTTCATGCATGTTGTTGCATAAAATTTTGATTTGTATTTGATGTTGAAAATTGCAATAGCGAAACAAAAAAGGAGGAAGAAAAAATGAAAAAAAAACACCATCAAATGGAAATATGCGAGGAGGCAACCATAGCGATTTCAAAGAACTGTTTTGCTGTTCGACGATCGGTCCGTCGGTTACGTTTCCACGAATGGCCTTTTGTTGTGGTCATTATTCATAGTCGAACCGTTACTAAACTCACAGTTACTCACTAAGCAGACGACAATCACTGTACAAAATATTTCACATAATAAATAGCAAAGTGAGATTGGCAACTAGCTTGTAAACTAGAACGATTATATTTTTATTATTAGTATATTTCCTGACGGACCAAAATAGATCGTTTAGACGTCGCCGAGAAACGGTGTTTGGCCTTCTAAACGCGAGCGATGACGCGATATGCCCCTTACTCTTGCGGATGCGCGACAGGCTCTGTGAATCCGTTTTTGATAAAATTTGCTAGTCATCAAGTCCTCGAGGAATCTCATTTCAAATACCGTTTCACAAAATTCAAAAACTTTCTTCAATTCATATAAGTTGCGGCTTGAATAGAAGCAGCGACACTGCAAACGGAAGAATAAAGCAATCATTAGTCCCCGAAATAGGCACCACAATTGGCTCCACTTTGTGCGCCCTCACACACAAGAGGAAAAGTTTTGGAATAGGTCAAGATATTCATGACCAAGAACCAAGAGAAATTAGAGGACTACATATTCTATTGGGCGTTTTCGTCTTGCTCTTTCCAGTTCACTAATCAATTAAAATCCTAACAACTATTGCTAGAGTGAACCGATTTCGACGATCTTGGGCTCTCTCAATGCGAGTGGCTTTCAAATTTACGGAAATAGAAGCTCCACTGCCCCAGACTCTGATTAAGTTAAGAAGCCTTGAAGAGCAAAAAAGAAAAAAATTTGCGCAGCTGACTTTGGAGGCTAGTTAATCAGAATCAGAAAATGACATTTATTTGAAGGTCGGAAAATATTTTGGAGTCACCATTGATTTCTTCAAAAGTTAGAGAACAATCTACAAGGCGAGATTTTACAACTCTCTGAAATTCACTAAATTAAGGTAATCACAGTACATAAATCACATTTGAGGCCTAGCTCAGGATTCACCGTTGTGCATGCTGTTGTGGGTTGGATTACTTTTTGGTGAATTGTTGGACGGGGACAGACTAGCTTTTGTGTTCTTCCATTTGGCGAAAAAATTGAATAAATGAAGAAGCTCGGCCTGGAGCCTTTCGCAGTTGAGATGATAGCCGTGTCATCAGCATAGAAAGCCATTTTGTCTGCCATTTGACGAAGTATGTTGGGAAATGTAACTTTAACAATGTGAAAATGAGACCATCATGCCAGACTGTATCGAAGGCTTCTCAACGTCAAGTAGAACTATTCCAGTTGATTTCCTTTCGGAGCGGACTCGTTTGATGATGTTAGAGAGAGACTCGGTATGACAGTGGTTTTTTTCATTAAATATCCTTTCGGAATCAATCATTCCAATAATCCGACTTTAAAATTAATTATTCCAACTAGTTTCGCGCCATCTGTTTGATTTGGTGAACAAAACGACTATATTCACCACAAATAAACAAAATAACTTTCAACTCATTTTCTTTCTAGCTAGGTTTGTAAGATGATATTTCAGGATACACACACGTGTAAGTAAGTAAGTATGATTTTGTGATACTCAATGATATTTTGATCCGCGGTCACATCTAATTGGGTCACAAATTGATAATATTTGATGATACTTTATGATATTTTTTTATTCGGGAACAAATAATGCCATTTTCATCTCCAGATTAATTGGATTTCTCGTGTAACGATGCAATTCATCAGAGATCGGTATACCGAACAAAAATGCATGACAGATGGCAACCACCAGTCCACAACATGACGTTGGGAGTCCCATGAATTCTCGAGCAATTATTCATGGGTCCAGTCCGGCCTGGTATCGATTGCGTGTCGGTGTTTTGGCCACTAGACATCGATGTCGAATATGACATATTGTTCATTCAGTTGATTCAAGTTTTGAATTCGGTGGTTGAATTGAAACATGCCATCCCATGACTCTGTCCATTTGACTTTTGAAAGAAGCAAAATATGCTGACCTATGGCGTTCACCGTTGTAACCTGAAAGTGGATCTGCGAGTAGTGATGAACTCAATGAATGTAGAAAAAGCATATCGTCACGCAAACGAAAAACAAACACAATGCTCAGATATGCCAAAGTGTCGCATTCCAGGACAATTTCGCCATCGTTATGATTATTTTGAGCAGTATATTTCTCTCGAAGTGAATAGTTGAGCGCGCGAGATGCGTGTGTACGCGTGAAGCGGAAGTTGATATGGTATATTAATACCACAATCCAATTTGATTCTATCCTGGATGTCCTTCAATGCCGAATTTGTCAAGTAGCCTTCTGATGCCACGACTACAGTAAATATTTACCGATTCGATAATCTAATTTCTCTTTGAGAATCCTTCACTTTGACATTTCTATTCGGCCATTTCATCTGGCGAGCGATGCCACTTGCCATAATCGCGAATTATTGAAGAGGAAAACAAATTTTCTAGCACAGTTAATTGCCCAGCGATCATTCAACAAATACTAAGTTGAAATGTGGACACACATGACATGGGTGCTGAATTTTCGGGGTCGGCACCGCTCCGCGTCCAATCGGAACGATCAAATGGTAGGTGAAAAAAAGCCACGTATCAGATGAATTAACATAAGGATAACAACATCCGATGTGTCAAGGTATTATCACTAACGTTGTGACCGTTGAAAGTGCAATCGACACTCAAACACGGATGTTGGCGATTAGGAGGAGTAAAATTGGAGGGAGATTCTTCTTCGAAATGACATTAAAGCGAATATGGCTTTAACCGTTTATTTATGATGACATTTTCGTTGGTACGGGCTTAAATCCGTTCGTTGCGGTGGTCGTTTGGTGAATAAACACTGGCTCGTCCGTACGAACGTTGGGCCGACGAAGCCACCAGCCAAAGCACATAATCCACTGTTATTCAACAATCCTTTGTCCGTCCATAATTCCGGTGTGAACGTTCGTTTGGCAAAATGGTTTTTTTTTTTCGTTTTGAATTGGAAACGATAGTATGCGTTTTAGCCCCAGATTGTGCAGACAACACCGTCGGAACCTGTGTCGAACCGTGTTAATATTCATTTCAATAACACACCTTTGGTATCACCAATGCATGAAATGCAAGCGATGGTGATCTGAGCACAGTAGCTTCAGAAGAGCCACCAGCACCGGCAGTGGAAGTGAAAACATTTGTCAATTTGCCTTTCTGAGGCGACGATATACTACAATTCGGAAAAGCATTGCGAAATGACGTAGACTTGTTAGTTCAAGGCACCACGGAAAATATCTACATAACTTGCATAATTGTCAGTTAGTTTGTCGGGTTATTCGGTTAGATGTCAAACATTGTGGGATGACATGTGAATTCAAGTGGAACGGCTCCACCAAGATGTGCGCAGGTGAGTATGAAGAGAAAGACCGATTTGAAGCACTACACGCTCCAGCTCAGTTTAACATGAACACGAAATCGATTTCACATCAAAACGGACTTGCGGTCGCGAATTACGTTCGATTCGAATACGCACGAGTTCCCTGCAACGGATTTTTCGTGCCGTTCTCAGGTACATTACTTTGGCAGCCAATAATTTTGTGCTGCCAAAAGAAAACTAGTTTTAGGCATATTCCGGGCAAAAAAATGTGTGCTGATCATTCTCTGATTTTGTTCTGGTCAGGGGACCAGCACAACGCCCCAAAGTCATAGCTGCTGAAATAATTCCCAAATGCTGAGAATTCACGGGCCCCAAAAAGCCAGCACACTCGGATTTTCACGTCGTGTGTTTTACATAAAAATTTTCAAGATATTTCCAATTCATCACCATTCGAAGTATGGTGGTTTCGCCTTGATTGCAATAGCAACTATACTCCCATGTTTTTGATTGCATTTCGGCTAATTACAACGATGACATTGTTGCGTTTGGTTCAATGCGTGCTCCGGTCAAATTTGTCTGCTTCGCCAGGCGGTGGATTTAAATCAACATTGAACATCATTGAACCAACAAATTATATAAATTCAAACGGTCGTCAAACCTAACCAAATGTTTTGTTTTTCTCCGCCATTTTCGATTCAATCAAGAAACACGTTCAATTCGCATGTCTGACGATTGTGCCGGCTGAGTATACAGTCAATCACCGACATCGCAGTCCAACGCAAAAATGAACGGCTGTGGTCACGAATCGCTCAAGAATCGAATTCGTACTCAGAATATTTAACCATTTAATACGAATTCATTAATTGAGCTGCTTATCCATCATCGTCTACGGAATTTGCTCGAACACAGAGTATTGAGTCGAAATGATTGAACGCTTGTCATCAATAACATTCCCATTGGAATGTCGTTTGTTAATTACCTGCAACGAAAGAAAAGGAATTTTTAGTCATTTGGAATCCATTTTCGGATATGATTTGCGGTAAAATGCAGATAAAGTTGTTTATTTTGAGAATAAATGGTCCACTTTGACAGGTTATATGTCGAATGCGGTACACTCGGAAAAGAGATTGATAGCGATAAGAAATATTTTGACTTCATGTCAAATTCCTCCAACTGCACCCGACGCATTTGAGCAACAGTCTTCAGTCAATGGGCGAGGGTTTGTTTGGCATTGACCGTTTTGGAAAAAACGCAGCAAACGAAAATGGGCAAATTATTATCACCGCTTGAACCATATTATTTATTCTTATTTATTTCAAACTAGCTGGCCCGGCAGACGTTGTCCTGCCACCAATACCTTAAAATTCGCCATTCGTGTTTACGTTTCCCCCTTCACTTTTAACCCTCGTGTAGCCCACTGTCTACTTGTGCTACTAGTTCGTCTTTCTGTTCATAGCTGGCCGTGCCACCGAACACCTCAAAATCCATCGACGGCCGTTGATCCAGCATAACGAAAAAAACGACCGAAACTACCGAAGTAAATTGGAATTATCCCATTTTCCGGGCACTCAGCGCGATCCCAATCTGGACTGGACCGGGAAGCACATGAAATGTAGATGCGATTATTGGCCTCGGTCGTCCAAATCGGTGGAAATTGAAGAAAATGATAGAACGACGAAAATTTCGTATTGATGAGGGAATTTCCTTGGTCCAGAAGCTCTGGAAGTAGCTTCTGTGGATGTCTCTGGGTGGGACCGGTTCTCAAATGCCGGAAATTCATTGGTTTCAAGATCGGGGCCATGAGAGTTAAGAAATCGATGTGTGATACCACCAGGTCCATGGCAGTTTGTTTACAATTTTTTTTTTCCAATTTTACGCTCTAATTTCAGCTTTTTACGCGATTTTTGAATATATTTCCGCAGTCTGCATCTTACTCTTCACAATCTTTGAGTTTTTTCACATTCCGCGATTTTTTCCGCGATCCGCGACTTTTTTTCCGCGGTCCGCGATTCTTCCTCTGCATGACACAAATAGAATCATGGCGATCGGTGCAGCTTGAGAGATGTGGAAAACCGTTGAAATTCGTGGAAGTCCGCGGCAAATACACCGTTGAAGCATCATCACTTGAGAGCCGCTGAACCGATTTTCAAAATTCTTTATCCGGCGGAAAAGTATTTTCACGGAGATGGTTTGTAAAGAAAAATTCGCGGAAAATCGCGCGGAAAATGGCGAAAAATTTGGTGGAGTGATTCCAGAATGTTAAATTTACGTTTTTTCCGGTTTTTCGCAGTTTTCCGGCATTTCCACGAAATTTTCCGCGGATTTTCCG
>JANSTV010054371.1:0-13260 GCA_027564135.1 Lestremia cinerea
AAAAATCCAATTATTACGATTTACGTAAATGAGATTGTTTTGGCGAATCAGACATTATTATGAAATGTAATTAACACAAAGTTCTGGTGTGCCGTCTGTGTCGCAATTGAAATTGTTTTGGAAGAAAAAATGGAGTGGAATGAAGCGATGTTTGGTGAGCTTCCGAAAGGGCGCTTTTGAACAAACTGGGTCGGATCTGTTGGACACTTTGGAAACTGTGATTTTCGGTCGGGCACATGCAGAGCGGCACACGTGAGATGCATTCTCAAGTTTACAGTTGCTCGTTGAAAGTGAATGGAAAGCTCCTTGGAAAATCTCTTGGGAAACTTGTGAAACTGAAATCGCACCAGCACCGCTGCCACCACGCGCCCCACACTGACGCCAGCCACCGATTACGTAATTTATCGGTGTGTCCCCTCATCACAGTTTCGTAACACGTTGTTTATAATCCAATAAGTTTGTCAGAGTGTTTGTGGAGAAAGCGTAATTAAATTTTATGTATTTTCTGTGTGCACCGAAAAGTAAAATCGTGCAAGTCACTCAGTCACCAGTCGCACAATAAAAGCGTAATTTTAATTGTACGGTATGTGACTGAGTGGGAGTCTCTGACGGTGTGTCTGTGTGTCTTTGCCGATGGCTGGGTTAGTGTGCGTGCATGATGTGTGTGTGTATGTTACCATGCGGAAAAGCATTTCAAATTCAATGCTTCAATTACAATTAATGAAGCAATGCAATAAATATTTAAAGCTCAACGAATGAGCTCGGAGCGCACCGTGGATCGATCACATTGATCGAATACGTAACACTACGTTGGGGTCATCGAAATGAGCACGAGACTTGAATCGGGTGTTTTCATCAAGCAGCTCACCGACGGAAATCGAAGGAGTGGTTTCTCACCTCCTCACCCCCTCCTACTCACCCCGAGAAAGTGCCGTCCATTCGAGACAGTGCGCTTGATGCGATGCCGATTCAGCGAAACTCGTCGAAATGTGAAGAAACATTGTTTGGTTGAGGCAGATTTCTGGTGAAAAAGGGTTGAATGAACATCTTCTGAGATGCGAATGGCTTTCCTTCAAAGTTGTTGATTAAAATGTACGGCGTCAGAGTAATTTTGGCCGTATCGTGAGCTCGAACGCTGAAGGTGCGGTTCGTTGATGTGGAAACGTTCGGTACGCTGGTCGGCATGCGAATCAATAGCCAAGCTCGAGCTTTTTAATTAACAACAATCTCAACTGCAGTCCAGCATCTCTCTCGAGATAATTAAAATGTTTGTTTGGACGCTGACAGCGAGAGCTCACATCAAAGCGATCACCTTCAGATTATGCGGTTTAGTTGAAGCCACTTTCGAAATGAGCGAATTTTCGCCGAAAAATTATCGTCTTCAAAAGTCGAGTGCACTGCGGATTCATTTCGAAAAATAATGATGCGTTGAGAGGATTATCAAAGAATTCTTTCCGTTTTATAATGAATCAGCGACAGCAACCTTCAGCGGGTGCTCTCAAGTGACGAACTGTAATTAGTTTTTTTCGTTCGGGGAAAATCGCGTTGGCGTGTCAAATCGACTGGTAAATTGTCCTGTTTTACATCATAATCAGCGGTTTGGTGCAGTTTCTTTCGGGAATGGAATTCACAATTCTTGGCACGAATCGTGTTTTATCGCGTGTTTCGCGCCATTTTGAATGACATTCGATGCCAAATTTGCAGTTGCGGTTTTTGAAGCGGTTCACTTTTGGAATGAAACCGATTTGGGTTTCCACTACATATCCTTATAAGGAGGTGGATTGCGTCCCGAAACAATCACCCAAGTGCCTTGAGTTTGCTTCGTTGACGAAATCAACGCTGACTCGCTGAGAATTCAATAAGAAGGTGACCTCCACCAGCGGGACCCATTCAACTGCAGAACTCTGTTCCTATCGAGATCACTAGCAAATCAGGGTTGATTTATTTTGAAATTTGCTGAACCTTTCAACTAAATCGCATACTCTAATCCGACATTCACATACGTTCCCTGGGCCGAATCGAACAAACGGTATCGCATTGCCGAGGCATTATGAACCGAATGGATCGACAAACATGAAATCGGTTTATCTTATTTTTCCTTTCGTTTTGCCGGTTTTTTCTTTGTTCAACAACATTCACCGCACACACACACACACTAACACAGACTCACATACCTCACTAACACACTGCAAACACTCCCGTAACGGGGATCAAAGCAAGTAAAACAACAAAAAGAAAAGGCAAAAAGAAATATGTTTGCTTTCCCGTTAGTCGGCTGCGTGTGTCTGTGTGTGTTTACCGAAAATGTGCTTTCGAAAAACCTTAATCTTATTTAGTGAACCGATTTATTTGCTAAAATTTTCGGTTTTTTTTTTGTCTTTCGTTTTTTTGTGATGTTTGTTCATTTGGTTTTTTTTTCGTTGTGGTTTAGTTGGAAATGATGATTGGAATTTGGATATTTCTTTTGGATGTTTATGCCACGTTCACTCAGATCGATCTTTTGACAATTGGCATAACTGTTGGGGCTTTGCCTTTGTCGATATGTGTCGATTCACGTTCCTTTGTTTGAGGCTTCCTCCTTATCTCGCCTCATTCGGAGGGAAAACCACATGAATTGTCACACCCCGACATGGCATTCATGGATAGCAAAAGTTGGACAAAAACGCTTCGTCCCGATGGGCCATAAGCCAACCATTAAAATGGCCGAACACACTGAGGTCAATCAAAGTGGAAAACGGCACACGAATGGCCGAAAAAAATAAAGAAAAAACCGACGGAAGAAAAGACGAAGAATTCACACGACCATAAATTAGGCATTCATCACGACAACAAATGGCTTGGATGAAACTTAATTCATTCAAATTGAACCATTCTTGTGATAATACGAGTCGGATACAAGTTTCTGTTAATAGAGATCGGGCACAATGCGGAAATATCAATCAAGCCCCATCGGTCCCGTTCACTCGTCAGTCGATGGCACGACGGCAAGCGATTTCCATATATGACAGTGTTGTATGTTTTCTTATAAATCATGCGAGGGGTTGCCATTGTGTGTGGCTACGTGTGTGGATGCTGGTTATTGTTGTTGGCATCATCAAACTAACGATGCTTTGTGGCAGCGTCTCATATCTTTTTCATACGCAAAATTTGAATGGTGATGTGTGAAAAAGCGCTTGCAAATCGATTAGATCATTATTGTCAGTTTTCTTGATGCCGTTCCGAGTGAGCCACTTCTCGCAGCGCGTGCCTCTCATTCCGGATGGATGGCAACTGAACCCATTCAAAAAAGGGGTTAGTTGTTTCACACTGTTTTTCTCTGTCGTTTTTCATCTTCCCGGTTCTGACAGTGGAGCCACGCCACTGTTGGCTGCTTTTCATTGCTGCGAAATGATCCCTCGAATGATTGAATAGCAAACTCCCGATTTCTAATTCATCTTAATTCGTAGTTGGTGATTTTCGTTTCGGGCTCCGTCTATTCAGGGTTTTGTGGGCTTTTTTGCATTTGTGGAATAATACCAGAGTAATCACTCTGTCATTCATCGCATTCAAAATGTCGATTCCAGGCGAATCAATCATGGCATGGTCGGATACCAATCGATTTGTGCACTAGCAGTCACATCTATTTGTGTATCGGAACATCGGATCGTATTGAGTCAGGCCTTCGATACGGAATCGTCATAATTTCGTTTCGAACAATTTCACGATCGATAGTCGCCAACACGAAAAGCTACTTTGATTTTTCAGTCGGAATGCTCGTCGAGAGGAATCCATCAGGAGGTGATTGACAATCGAAGAAATGTTTGTGGCTCATCGAAATGTTTGATGGGGAATCGACGTCTGAACAATCGCTCGCATGTAGTTGTCGTTGTAGCTTCGTGTCACTCTCATAAATCACTTGAAAATCGATGGATTATCTTCCGCCAGAGGTCACACTCAAACGTGAAGCAGTCGGTTCTTCTTGCTGCATGCGCCATCCTCGACAGATGCTCGACATTTTGCTTATTATTATTCAGGTTGAAGAATTTAATTTAAACTTTCACCAAATAAATATGAATGGAGTTGACACGAAATGCAAAAACGTACAAGCTTTAATTAAACTGGGCAGATTTTGGTTCGAAAACGAATTGAGCTTTTTGGGTTTTCGATTTGAACGATGGGGAATGATCTTCTGGGCAGAGTGCGATTTTAAGGGGCCACTTTGAATACGTTTCGAGTGCATTTTACATCTTTGCTTTTACAGCAATGTCTGATGGTTGAGTTAAGGGTCTAATTTTTAGGAATTTGCTAGAGGTTTGAAATGTTCGAAATCTCAATCAAATTCTGATCCGAAATCTTCATCGAAATCCTATTCCAATTCTAATTCCAATTCAAGTTCCTTGTGAATGCAAAAAGCCTCCCTGAATGTCATTCAAAACACCGCAAAAACCTGTATTCAGAGCTAATTACGACAAAAAGAATGGCCAATAACCACCAACCATTCCTGACTTGACCATTTCGAACGAAGGTTGTAATTTGTAATTGAAATGGGAAAAATGAGCGAATAATCTGAATAGCGTAATGTGCTGTTTGATGCGAAACAAAGTAAAATGGCCCATTGACAACGGTCTCCGAGCCTCCCAGTCGTTTTATTGAAAATGTGCATTGAAGCGTTAAAAATCGATTGCATACAAAGGCAATGGAGAAATAAGCGAATGGAGGAGGCTTACTATTGATGCGACAGGACCGACAAAACCGACTGGACCGACCGGGAACAACAGGAAAGAGCACAATAAAACGAGAGAAACATCCAAGTTGAAAGGAAATAAATTCCCAACCAACAGCCATAACGTCAATCGGCGAACACGAATTGATGGTTAAATTGTTGTGAGACGCGAACGAAAGGGCAGCCAGCAGCAGAAAAAAACAGCAAATTGTCTGCGCGAAATAAATGAATTCGGGAAAAAGTTTTCGATTAATAATACCGGAGCAGCAGCAGCGACAGAACAGGAAAAAAAAATCATTGCGAGATTTCTCTTGTTCAACCAACAAATGTGGGCCAATTGATGAATGGCATTGGTTGTTGCTGACTCGAATGGTGCTGGGATATGGAATTGTCTTCTCTCGCCTTGACATCAATCGGTTCACTGGATGTTTTATTACGATATTCCGGTTCCGACCTAACATAGGCGTTCTTCAATCGAACAACAATCATTTTTCAAAAAAAGAAACGAAAAAAAAGCTCATTGAATATGAATCGTCCCGGTTGAATGCCGGGGATCGAATATGAATCAAGCAGCTATTGATTTTCACACCCAGCTATCGGGGGGAGCGAGAATGGCTGCCACTTGAACCGCACACTTCAAACAAATTCTTCGTCTCCCTTTTGGCTCTACGCAAATGTGATTAGCTTGCGATTATTCAACACCAATCGATTGCAAATGAACTGAGCTCATTCGTAATGCTGCGTCGTTTTGTAGTTGAATGCACTTTCCGGGCGGGCAGCAAATGGATGGGTGGAAGGGGGCAGTGGAAGAGGACAATCCCGTTCTAAAAATGAACTGATGAAATGTCACACCGCTGCTTGATCGGAAACAGGTCAAAACACGAATTAGCTTTGTGTGGCTTCGCTCGTTTCGACTCGCCTCGTATTGAAAACATTGGAATTAGTTGCTCGATGAATTGTAATGCGCCTTGTAGAGGTTCACAAATTCGATATTCAACTTGTGCCTCCGACTGACCTGGTTACGCGCGCAAGACTTTGCCACGGAGAAATGCGTTGGCTGTGTTTTCAAGGTGACCGAGTGAGAGCGGATTTTGTGAACGAATGAAATTTTCTTGCCTCGAATCATTCACGAATGGGGTGCTTCTTCGGGCGTTTCGGATTTTCTCGAAGCAATTTCAACCGAATGCTTGAATGAAGCACGTTTCTCAGCGAGGAATGGAAATGCGGGGTAAAAAACCTCGTTCAATTGTGTAGGCTGTCTCGCGCCCAACGAAATGAATGAGCAAAGCTCTGGCGGAGGAATTAACGAGGACAAAAGCCATCAATATTCGTTCCGGTTGATGAGGAAAAAAACACTTGGCGAAATCTTCGAAATGGAAAAATCATTAATTTCTTTGTGCCGTTTTTGCGCTCGATTTATGGGCGGAGAGAGAAAGAGAGATTTTTCCATTCCACTGTAGTTCGAATTATAGATTCTAATTACTGCCGGGATTTATTTGTGAAAAGGGCGACAAATGAGCAACGGAAATATTTCATTGAAAAATGACCAAAACTGTCAGACGGTCGGGTTTTTGTGGCGGTTTTTAAGCAATTTCCATGGCTTCTCCATCGAAAGTATTTAGCTGGGATGTTTTGGTTTCTTTGGGCTTGTTTTTTTCCTTCCGCCCGTTTGAAAAATCTCAATCCGCCCTCATTTCGGTTGACGGCACTACAACGGGACTTACGAATTGCTGCCATTCTTTGTTATTTGGATCGGTTCAGAAAACGTAAGCTTTTCAAAAATCAAATCGAATTTCTGTTCATGATTTTCGCTAATGGAATCTCCAGAATCAATTTGAGAGTCTGCCAAGTAGCTGCCCGGGCACCAGATCGATTTGAATGGAGCACAAAATGGATGCTCATGAAACCGCACGACATGACCTTGGAGGCTCTCAGCATTGAATGAGGTGCTTTCCCTGGGCAATTGTGGAAAATCGCTGCTTTTCCTTGGCCTGCGGCGAAAGCAGACGATTCGCTTCACAGCTCGTGATTTATTGAGCTCACACATTCGAATCAAATGCAGTTGGCACAGTTCTCACCGACTGACAGTAGCATCCCAACCGCACGCAGCCACTCCCACGAAGACCAACATAGATTTTTCAAAACTAACCGGAACGGACCAAAGTGAATTGAATTGAACAACAAAACAGACAAAAATATTAGCATTTTGTTTTCACATCGAGAGAGAGGAAAATATGCGTATGCAAATCGGAGCTATCGACTGTTTGCTTCCGACTCGTGCCGTGCGTCGTTGAACGGACACGATGAATGAATGAGTGAGTGAATGAATGCATGAATGACTGCTTGGATGAACTTGGAGATGGAGATGAGGAGACGAGAAGATGAGAAGACAAACGGACGAATACCATAAAATATGTCCAATCAGATAAGACTTCTTCTTCTTCTCTCCTTTTTTTGGGCTGATTCATTTTTTTCGCTCGATGAACTCGGTACTCAAGCGGTTGTCTCATCGGAAGCCAAAGAAAGAAAACGAAAGCAGAAGAAGAAGAGGAAGAAGAAGAAGCTGAAGAAGAAATAAACGTAACGAAAAAAAATTGAAATGAATCTTCACATTTTGCTCGTTCCGAGGCCCAAGTCCATTGAGTGAATTCAAAAATGAACAACATGATTTATGGGATTTTATGCATAAAAGTTGTTGAATTATTTATGAACACTGACAAAAGATGATCCATTCAGAATGATTGAAAATCCATTTTCGAGCTGCGACGCTGGCCGACAGTAACGAACCGAATACGCTTTGGTGAAAGTTGAATTGGTGAAATGGTAATGGACGAAGCAGTGCGCCCAATCCAAATCTCGAGCGTCTCGTCAAGTGAGGATAACGGGTCTAAACATAATTGCCATCTTCGGCGGAACAGTTCAAAGAGATGACTCCCACCGACCGGCAAAAATTGTTTCCAACCGTCCCCATCCCTCCCACCGCACCGCCCAAGACAACATAAGAAGCTTTCACATCCACCATAATTTAACCTTCATATTCCCCCATTTGTTTATTTTAATTAAAATTGCCTTGGAATTATTTCACGTTTCATAATGAACGGCATTTTTCCTTGACCAACCTCGTACCTCATTCGCCCGCCCTTTGGATAATTCATGGAATTCACCGGTTATTTTCTCACCATTTCATTGTCGTGTCTATTTCCATTAATTACATTTTCTAAATTATTCATAATTTATTTTGGTCTCCCTCGAACCAAACGGCAAATTCCATGTTTGATGTGCCGACGCATTCACAGATTCGAGAAAACGCGCCCATCAAACGCAAACCCAACTCCATTCACATTCCCATCAATCGAATCATCCAATTGTGATTCATTATTGATGAAATGATGGCTAATAGATCGACCGAATGACACTTTGATCGGCATCCCATTGAATAATTCATGGTGACGAATACACCATTGCCGCCGTCGCGATTGGCCATACGAAACCCACCAAAAGTCAGTCAAAAAGTGACGAACGTGAATTACACTCCGAAAAAAACAAAAAAAAAAAAAGAAAGTTGAAAAAAAAGGTTACACAACAAATTGCTTTTTAATTTCTCCCTCGGCCAAAGCGAGCATACTCGAGTCATTTCGAGAATGACAATCAACGGTTGAGCAGAGCATAAAATGAAAATGAAAATAAAAATGAGGAAGTGGAGAGCCAAAGACAAGGCAAAGGGCACCAGAGAGAGTGAGTGGGAGAGACAGGGAGAGAGACACGGAGAGCGTACGACTGGGCACCAGCGGAAGGAGAAAGTGACATGCCATCGCAGCCAAGTACAGCTACTGGCAACGCCATCTCCATCAGCATCATCACCATTTCGACGATAATCAACGTCAGACTGTGTGTGCCCCAACGGCGTTTCGCCTCCCTTCGTTGAGGTTTGTTGTTTGTGCGTTGTTGAAAAAATATTGAGTTGAAGAAGAATTATAACGGAAACATTTTGTATTCGCGCCCATCCTCTCTCTCTGTCTCTCGCGTTGGGGACCACTTTCTTCCATTTCTCGCTTCACAACGTCAAAAGCATGCCAATGAATTTTGGCGATAGATGAATTCGCCTTTGTACACAGTCAACGGCATTCCTTTCGCCTTCTCATGTTTTTTTTCCCGTTAATGTGACGATGCGGTCTGACTTTGGCTGGGACACTCGTTGCCCGAGTGTGGGCCGCATTCCAAATGGGTTATGACAAAAATGAACCACAAATTCATAACGCTTTGACAGGAATGACGACCATCTTTTTTTAATAGATTTTCTAATTCATTAATGCCGTTACTTTGGAGCAGAGTATCTTGAGCTAATTAATCTTGAAACTTCGTCTGAGAGCCGAACGGAATTCGACAGCCAAGAGGCTGCTCCATCATCAGCCAGTGGGTGTCAGTTGCCAAGCCATTAATGGAACGCGTGTTGGTTGTGTCCCGAATTCAATCGATGAATTCAACCAGAGACAATTTGATACTTCTGCCTTTCGTCTATATTCGTGAACGAAACAAATTTTAATTAAAAATAACCAAGAAAAAATTTGTGCGAGAAAAGTTGAAAGAAAAAAAACAAGAGAAGGAAAAAATCCCATCGCCTTTTCGTTTGCGCATAAATTTTCATTCAGTCATTCACGATTGCAAATTGCCACCGAAGCGTTCAGCCGCTTCTGAGAAAGGAGGATCTAATTGACTTTTGATTATGATTAAATATCAAAAAAAGGGGCGTCTGTTTGAGTTTGTTCTCATTCTCGGGCAAACAACCCATTTGCCGTAGCTCATGTGAGAGCCGTGAAAAGTTTCATTTGAATGAGCCAGAAACTCGGTGGAAGAGCACGAGAGAGATGCGGAGCGATTGAGATGAACTTCTTGTGGAATTGACAAAGTTTCAAAGAATCCCTCGTGACTCGCTGAAATGCAATTACTCGCGTGAGCTTTGATGGTTTTTAATGGCTAAACGCAGCGGATGATTTCGTGGCGGAGCCGTTGTTGATTGCTCAAGCAGTGTCTGATGTTGAATCGTTGCGGCAATGAACCAGCAAGCTTTTGTGCACTTTGCGATTATTGACTTTGTCTAATTTCATTCCGAAAAAGACATTCTAGCCGAAAATTTCGCTGGCATACATCAATTCCACACATCCAACTTGGGCGTAATTGATGACGAAAATTCATTCAAGCAGATGTGTGCGACACACCAGATCAATTATTTGCCAACCACCCCACCCCCTACGCTTCTCGTATTCCCACTGTGAGCCTCCCAAACCATAGACCTCCTTCGCACTCAGATGAGTCTTGACAATCAAACGGTTATCGATATTCCCGGTAAATTCAACAATGAAACGCAATTCAAGCTGAATCGGGGCAATCAGACAATGTCAATCACGATTCCGTCGACAGAAAAACAATGGCGAAAAGCCCCGAGTAGGAAAAAGGCAAATATTGGTCGAACAAAAGGAACGTTTTGCGTTTCAAAATGTATTCGGGTTTCGGCTGTCGAAATGAGCCCACGGACTGTGGTGCGGTGTATCGGATTTAATCGCAATAAATGAATGACGATTGTTCGTAACGGGACTTTATTGTCTGAGATTAAAGTATAAAATATCTGGGGGATGTTGGATCGCTTTCATTCTCGCAAAAAAAAAAACAAAGAAAAAAAATGACGGATGAATGTTAATGTCAACGTCAGAGGATTATCTCATTAAGCGATCAGGCATTTAGCGACAACGAAATAATGGACGGATGCAATAAAAATGACTTGATTTGATTCGGTGCGTAATCCTCATCGAACAATATGCATTGTCGTTGCGAATCACCTCGTCTCAACACGAACAATTCGAAATGCTTTGTCGCAACTTTTGCTCATTCACGACTTTTGACGCAAACAACATTTCGCTGAATGGGAAAAACGGCACAAACAACAGAAAAACGAAATCAGCCAGACAAAACTATCATTGTCTAGTGACTGTCTTGTCGTAAATAAAAGCAACATTTTTATAGTAACGCACCACCCATTCGAATTTACGCATCATCGCCAAATAACATTGGCCACGCACCGTTGCGAAAAACAAGCCGAAAAACAAGCCGAACCAACGAAAACTGAAAGACGAGAAAACACTTGATTGCCGCAACACGAAAAACGACATGGACAAAAATGTACAACGCCAGCATCAGCAACGACACAATCATATTCGAAATGGGCGAAAAGCGAAAGCAAAACCACCAATGCCAATGACGAATGAAACCAAGATGAAACGGTCGGGGAGCGAAAGAAAAACATTCGGCCATAAATATGGCGCCATGCAACTGATTAAATAAAAATAAATTTTCAAATTGTGTGAGATTTGTTTGGTTTGATTGGATTCAAGGAGTGTGAGCTGTTGGTGGAGGCGATGAACGCGATGGAGGAGGGGGAAACTCTGGTGGGGAGGGCGAGAGCGAGAGTTCAGAACGTGATAATCATGATGATCATGACGACTGGGCTGACGACGATATATCCGACCGTTGACAATGGCGACTGGATATCGCGCAGCGAAAGTTCATTTTCGTTTCGGATGGAGAATGTTTGAGGTGACCTTTATGCGTGGGGTGTCATAACTTTAAACCTGACGCAAGGAAAATGCGAACCGTTCGCATCGTGATGGGCGATGAGGGCGAGAGAAATATCGTCGACGATTTTCGTTAATCCATAACATTACCATCGGCGCTGGTGAGCTGTTGGAAAACGAACCGAGACAACTTGATGAGTGTACGTGTGTGTGGTTAGGTGTGTATGTGTGTATGTGTATGAAATGGTAGCTGTGTGTCATTCTAGGAGATGAAAAAGCAAGCATTTCCATTTTTCAGCATCCAACTTTGGATCGCATTACATTGCTGATGCTTCAGGTGTTGATGAGGAAAAACCGTCCCAAACGGCAATAACTGTAAACATATCAACGGTACTTGAAGCAGTTATGCATGAAATTATATTCATCAGTCACCGTTTTCGTTGGAGCGCGCGTGCCCCGAAGCAAACTGGAACCCAAGAAAAACGGCGACCGAAGGAAAAAAACAGTGAATTTGAAATGTTGCTACGATCGCAGACCGAGCAAAAATTACAGGAATTTCATTATCTGCTTCGGCATTCAAACCGCATTCGCAACGAAATATCAATTAATTTTCGAAGTTTCTTTGATTTGGCATCGGAGATTTTTGGTTAGTCATCGCTGTGGCGTCTGGCGCGATCATCGACGCTAACACCGTCGCTTACATTCGAAACCGCACTCGAATCATTTTTATCGATTTTGAAATTGGATATTATTTCGAGCATTAGTTTGCAAATTGATCTGCACCGTTGAGACTGGTTCAATGAATTTGGTGAGTCTATTTGCTTGGTCTGACGGCAACAGCGGGATATGATTTCAATGAATTCAATGAAATGCCCGAGTCGGTCATTGAGTTGGATGATGGAACCTAGGGTGAGGGTGAGGGGGGAAGAGGGAAATGGAGGGGGAGGGGGTGATTAATCTTAATAAAAGAAACATAAGAAGTTCAAGAAGAAGAGAAAAGAAAAGAATAAAGAAGAAGAGCAAAATTGAAACTTACTCGGATTTAACCCATTGAATGGCCTGTCTCAGCGTCCACAATGAATTCCAATCAAGTTCAAACAATTCATAAACACGATCGAATATAATCCAACGTGAAAATTATCCAATTATCTGAAAAAACATCTTATGTAATTTCATCACTCATACACACAACACACACAGACCACATATACAGTCACAGGCACTCTCATGCACAGTCGAACAAAACCAAGATACACACACACACACACACACATACACACTCATACACACAAAGAGTGTTATGCAATCGATGGAATTTATGATTGAATTTCGAATCACATAAACAAACTTGATGAAACAAAGAGGCAAACACAGAACAGAGCCAAATCACAAACGCACAAATATCACTTTGGATTTCATAAATAAAGTGAACACAATAATTCAGATTATGATGATGCAATTAATAACAAGAGGATGATTGAGTAATTTGAGATAACAAATGGGGGTAACGGTAAATGGCACGGCCGATGGCATGGATGGAGATCGAAATCGGAAATGTTTGATGCCAGACCGAAAATAAAACACCAACAACGGGGAGTTTGAAGAGTTTTGAGAGGGGGATGGGGATGCTGCGAGGGTTCCAGGGGTTGAAGGAGGGAAGGGTTGGGAGGGAAAGAAGCAACAAACAGTCAAGATGTTGGAGCTGAGTGAAGAATGTCTGCAGTTTGCGCCCGTCGCTATTCGCTTCGATCAACGAATCAGTCTCCAAGCAATTGCGAAAGAAGTACACACACATACACACCCCCCACACACAAACACAATTACACACATACAGCCACACAGCAACACCAAACAACCGATTCGGAAAATTGAATTGAAACAAACCATAAAAAAAAAAAAAAAAAATTTAATTAAATTTTCACATGAATTCACATTGACACCAAACCAAATTATCTTCGATTCGAGAAATCTCATTTTATTCAAATTCAAGAT
>JANSTV010054382.1:0-13260 GCA_027564135.1 Lestremia cinerea
ATGGTCAATTACACGGCGAGCATTTTCAAGGCGTCCGGCTCAAACTTGGATCCGCATTTGTCATCGATCATTGTCGCAGCGATTCAGATTTGCGGTGTTTATGGTTCAACGTTGCTGGTCGATCGTTTTGGACGGAAGATGTTACTCACCATTTCGACATCCGGCGCGTGTCTGGGATTGACGTCGCTGGGAACTTATTCGTTTTTGAATTCACGTGGAGTGGATTTGTCGGCGTTCAATTGGGCTCCGTTGGCTAGTTTCTCCATTTACATCTTCATCAGTTGTCTTGGCATACTCCCGTTGCCGTTCATCATCATCGCGGAGATTCTTCCACAGAAGGTTCGTTCATATTTCGATGGATTCCGAGATTCGAATGCAACTTAAGCTCAAACTCAATTTTCAGATTCGCAAAATCGGCTTGACCATCTGCATGACCTCCAACAGCATCTTTGCTTTCATTTCGCTGAAACTGTTTCCGATTCTGATGCATGAGCTGGACCTATATGGCGTGGCGGCCATCTGTGCCACCGTTTGCTTATTCGGTCTTTTGTTTAGCATTTTCATCTTGCCCGAAACGAAAGGGAAGAATCTAAACACGTCAGACTGAGTGAGAGGGATGGACGATGGATTAGGATTAGGCTTAGATTAGGCTGAAGTTGCTGAGGCTGATTTGAGGTGTCCGAGAGTGAACTCGTGCGACTCTCTTTGTTGACCTCGAGTATTTCGGAACGCCAAAGAGATGTACCCACACCAAAGACGAAGCCAACAGAATCGATTTTTCATCATTTTATTTTGAAAGCGCGAAAAATTTGAATAAAAAAACAATTTCTAAATCGAAAAGTGGTAGTCGTTTTGAAATGAAGGAACAAAACCAACATCCACTCCCATTGCGGCCGGTTTCATCTGAATAAACCGACCGGTCAATCGAAAGCGGTAGATCTCCGGTGTGTTTGTTGTTTGCTCGAAATGACATGCCAATATTGATCGGTGCGTTTGACGGTCAGTTCATTCAACCAACTCGATTGAATCAACAGCTCCTCAACGCGCCAATGTGTGTCATCCAGTCTCCGGCTGGTCAATGGTTTTATCTGCGCAACTGCATTTAATTAATTTGTTTGAGAAATGTTCAATAATTGCATTAGCGATAACCGATGCTGCCGGTCGAGCTGAAACAGTCTTGTTCGATAATGACGTTGTTTGCCTTTTCACTGACATTTCAAAACGACGATGATTAAAACGCTTCGATCGCCAGAGAGATATTGCTTTTCATTCAACCAATGACTGGACATCGACTCGAACGGCCGATTGCGTAGCGGCCAACTTAATGCAAATGCATGCTTGACATGATTTTTGTATTTTTTTTTTTTTTTTTTTTTTTTTGTAAACAAAACGCTTGGCGAGTTCGTTGACGAGAGCGGTAGCGGTTAATTGAATTGTTGATTCTTGGTTTTTCATCGCGTTGCGAGCGATGGGTGATCGCGTCACCGGGCAAATGACAAAATTAATTGCAAATTTTCTTTGGAACTGTTGAATCCGTTAGCTTTGGCCGGTCGAAGGCGACGCATTGACAAATTGAGAATGAAGTGTTGGAATGTTCAAACCAAATAAAATGTCGATCGTGTTTAATTAGCATCTCCCGTCGACCGCTTTGGAGAGAAAAAAAAATGCTAAATTCTTCGACGGTGTTTGTTATGTCACCGCGTGACTTTCATAATCTTCGATCAGTGGCTGTGGCATGGCGAATGCCTTACAAAAAGGTTCAATCATTGGACTCGAATCGATCACCAAAGGCTATGGTGACGATCGTTGTGTAAGCTAGAGTGCGATAGAGCGTCACGTACTGACCGAATTGAATAATCTCCAACCGAATTCACATTCAAATTTGCACATCCAACTGCAAGCGATTTCGATGGATTTCATTAAAATGCCCGCAGATTTGGTGATGGCTTGCGGCCGATCGATGTGACAAATGACATTTTAACTGTGATGCGACAAATCGACAAGATCATCGCAACGTTCATTACACGCCGCTTTCATCACATCGCCATTGATTACTGTAATTCATAATGAAATGGCCAAGATTTGCGCATCTGTTGCCCGATTGACGGGCTGAGGAGACAATGCGCTGCGATTTATGAACGATTAAATCAATTAGCTGAATTACTTTGTGTTGTTAATCGACCGGTGACCAGTCAGTTCAAGTAACTGAGTCTGTTTGGAACGGGTTTTTGGTTTCTAATCGAATTTGCGAATCTGGTGGTTCGATCGAAATGATGCTTTGTTGTGATCTTTGAGAGCGACTTTTGTCGATTCGCTGGAACGGAAACGGATGCCTCAAGTTATTCAATCGATGAATGGAATGCGAATTCTTCGAGAGAAGTCGTTCCAAGAGCCAGAGAGATTGGAGGCTCATCTCATTGCAAGACCCGTTCTCGGTTCGCAACGAGAATTCAACTGGATTGAGCGAAATCATCGCGACATTCGGAATTGCCGATAGATGGCGCAGTTGGCGCTGAACATCTCTTTTTCTATCTCCCTCTTTCTCACTCTCTTTCTCTATCTCTCTTTGGTCATGTTCAAAAAGACGGCGGGAAAAATGACATTTGCTTGAGCTTGTGGTTCTTCCCGAAAACGTCATTTTTGTGATGTCTTGTGCTGCGGCAGCAATTTGCGATTTTTTTTTCTTTTTGTAATTAAATAAACAACGTTTTTGATTCGTCACAATCTTCGAGTTGCATGTGAGCTGGTTGATTGTTTTGTTTGACAGGAATTTTCTTTAGTTGATTGCGTCATTGCGGGCAAAGGCTTGAGAGTCAAATGAAAATGGATGCAAACACCGAAAAGTTATGCTTCGATGAGATTTCGCATTTGGTTTGCGACGGAGATGCGAAGGTAGGTTGTCGTTCGTCGAAGCATGGATTTGGATCAATTAGTTTCTGATTCGAAGGTCACCGCCACCGATGTGTCGAACAACTGGAATTTATCGTTCAAAGAAAGCGAAACGGCTCTGGAGAAATGGTCGAAGCAATATAAAGGCGACAAGGCCATTGCGAAGGAGTTTCTGATGCGAGGCATCGACCACAATGGGAACTGTTTCATCACGGTAATTTGGGGGTGATTGGGGTTGTTGTGGCTTTCTTTTATAAAGATTCTCTTTCGACAGGTTATTCCTGAGGCCAAGTTGAGCGTTTTCGAGAAGAAATGCGCAAAATTCAACCGCTCATTGTACAGTTTGGAGCTGGCATCTGATTCGTCCAGGCGGTTGGATGTTGCCAAGTTGAATGATTGTAAAATGTGAGTGGGGAATTGAGGGGGGGTTGATGAGGCGTTATTTGATGCCTTGCGTTTCGTTTCAGGGTCAATTTGCCGCTTGAGAGTGAGGCTCGCAGTTGCAAAGGTGAGTTTTGGGGTAAGTTTCTTTGGGATTTTTTCTTTGATGAACGTTCTGTCTCTTTCAGTGCGGGCATTGCCGGTCTCGCCCAAAAAGGAGGTGAAGAAAGAACCTCAGACGCCTTTTTCCGAGAAACCCAAGCAACCAACATCGATGTTCAATTCGACGAAAGTCAAAAAAGCTGTCGAGAAAATGTCCCCGGTCGAGGTTAAAAAGGAAACTGTCTCCCCGAAAAAAGGCAGTCCAACGAAGAAATCTCCTGTTTCGAATTCTCGGACACCAAAAGCCGCTTCATCAAAATCTATTTCAATGTTTTTCGGAGCGAAACCGGTGAAATCAGAAAGTGTTGATGAGAATCCACAGGCAACACCCGTGAAAGAGCGTGAAGCACCAGTCAAAGTGGAACCGGTGTCGGAGAAGAAGAAGCCTGAAGTGAAGAAGCCCGAATTGAAGAAGACCCGCAAACGAACTCTGTCAAACGGTAAGACCAAATCCGTTTCCTGCAAAAGAAATATTTTCATCTTGATTCGTTTCAGATTCCGATGACGAAGTCATCCCGGGCACGCCACAGGAAAATTCCAAATCTCAATCAACGAAAAAATTGAAAACTTCGACAAAGACGAAAGACAAGGCGGCAACAAATCGCTCTCGAATCCTTCAAATATGTGATTCATCTTCTGACGAAGAAGCAGAAAAGGTCGTGAAAGAGTCGAAAGAGGAAAAGCCTTCAGAGAAGATTGATGTGGAGGATGTGGAGATGAAAGAGAAAGAGAACACAACACCTGAAGGGGAAACAAAAGCTCGTCGAAGAAAGGCCAAGCGAATGGTCACACGAACGTATGAGGATGACGAGGGCTACATAAGTGAGTTGAACATCGTCGAAAAAGTGAACGCAAGAGATGAAAATTTTTCATTTCCAGGAACGGTTCGTGAGATGGAGGAGTACAGTTGCTCGGAAGAAGAGTCCGAACAGAAACCGGCCCCAGCCAAGATCAAAGAGACAAGCTTTTCTGGGACCAAAGAGACCGGTAAAACTAATGGTGTGAAGGCCAAAAAGGAGGTTCCCAAACCTGCCACTCGAAAGCAGGGTTTGATCTCCAGTTTCTTCACAAAGAAATGAAATTTTCGTTAGGTTTTGCTTTGATTCATTATTTTTCATTTACAATTCCATTATCAATCAATAAATCATCTAAAATGTCTTGAATCATAAGTTGGAATCGTCTTTTCTTTGCTGGATTCCACCTTTGCGTCACACGACAGATGTCGCTGCGGCCATTGCAAACCTTTGTGACAATTGTGACAACTGACGTAGATTTCCAATTTGACAGTCAAACAATAAAAATAAAAAAAAATTAAACTATATTTTTTGTGTCTGCAAGACGTGTATATTTTCATTGAGTGTGAATTGGATTTGGTGTCAAATTCATCTGTGAAATATTTCCAAAATAAAAATAATCGATTTTCGAATATGTAGAATCGCAAAATCCAATCAAAACAACGAAATTGAATGTGAATTGTGAAATTCGAGTGCATTTCCAGCAGGTAATTTCGCTAAACGTCACGTGTCAATATCCGATTTATGTATACAAATCGAGCCCGTCCATGCATCGCGATGATGCATACCACCGATGCCAGTCTATAATTATCGCGCTGATAAGCGTACGGCCGCACGCAAAAACCAATTTGAATTCACATTTTGCGAAAAGAAAAAAAAAACGGCAGTCGAGTGCTAGCGTTCCAATAACCATCGGTCGGAATTTGGTTGATTGAATCGTCGTCGTCGTCGTGCAGCACACTGGCACATATGGGTGTGTGCGTGACTGGCTAGTGACCTAATCGACAATTATGTTCGTCTCGAATTCAGGTGTGTCATTGTGAGAGAGTATTTTCGGACGCCGTTCTGGCTGTATGTGGAAGGCGATAACGGTGTAGCCAACCAGAATAATGTCGTTTGTCAACGGAACCACCGGCACAGAGGCCGCTCAAAAATTTCTCGATGTCCTTCAGAATGACTTCAGAACGCTGTCGCAGGAGACAAAAAAGAAGTATCCGCAAATAAAAGAGGTGAGTTTGATTGTCTGGCTGATCGAAGCAAGACTCTAGCCCTCCTTCCCAATTGCAGTCGTGCGAAGAGGCGATCTCAAAATTGAAACAAGCTGGATCGGCTCCATCAACGCCCGTCTACTATGTGGTCAACCAAATCCTGTACCCGCTGGTGCAAGGATGCGAGTCAAAGGACTTGAAAATCATCAAATTCTGCTTGGGCATGATGCAACGTCTAATCACCCAGCAAGTGGTTGACCAGAAGGGTGCCCGTTACATAACCGACACCCTCTGGATGTTGATGGAACACAGCACCGAAGAGGTCAAGGTGCTTCAAACCGTCACGCTGCTACTTACCACAAACACGGTCGTGCATGGCGACACATTGGCCAAAACGCTTGTCTTGTGCTTTCGATTGCATTTCACCAAAGACTCGACGACGATAAACACTGCCGGCGCCACTGTTCGACAATTGGTGTCGCTTGTCTTTGAACGTGTGATGGCTGAAGAACATGAAACTCCCAGTGATCCGCGCGAGATAAACTTTGAGGAGCTGAAATTGGCCACAGGACAACCGCCAAAAGGACTGAAACCTTGTGCTGCTGATGCGTTCTTGCTATTTCAAGATTTGGTTCAGCTAGTCAATGCCGATCAACCTTATTGGCTGCTTGGCATGACCGAAATGACACGAACGTTTGGGTTAGAACTCCTCGAAACTGTTTTGACGTCTTTTGCACCGGTTTTCTTCAAAAATCCCGAGTTTTCCTTCTTGTTGAAGGAGCGCGTGTGCGCTTTGGTCATAAAATTGTTTTCGCCAAACATTAAATATCGAACGGTTGTGTCTTCGAATTCTCAGCAAGCGACTCCGCACGATAAACCGTACTTTCCCATCAGCATGCGTCTCCTTCGAGTCGTTTCGATTTTGATTCAGAAATATCATCAGCTGTTGGTGACTGAATGCGAGATATTTCTGTCGTTGATTGTCAAGTTCCTCGACCCAGACAAGCCGGCATGGCAACGCTCCTTGGCGTTGGAAGTCATTCACAAGATGACCGTTCAACCAGAATTGCTGGTCTCGTTCTGCAAGTGCTACGATCTAAAGGATCACGCAACGAATATATTCCAGGACATAATCAACTCGCTGGGCGCTTACGTTCAGAGTTTGTTTGTCGTCAGCCAGAGCGTTAGTGTGAGCGGTGAGTAGTTGTGTTGTTTTGATGTCGGACGGTGAATGATGGAAGGTCCTTTTGCAGCCAGTGCAACTCAACTTCAACCACCAGCTTTGATTGGGGGTCTTCCAGTTGGCCCGGGAGTATCACCACAACCTGGATTCTTGTTTAGAGGCGTTTGGTTGCCGCTGGTCGTGACATTCCCAACGGGTTCATCCAAATCCACGTAGTAAGTATCCTAGCCGACCTCGATTAAACTCACTTTCTCACCCGCTGTTCTTCTGAACCAGCTTGGAAATGCTAGACAAAATGGAACCGCCATTGATTCCCGATGGCTACGGCATTTCCGTGGCCTACGGATGTTTGCTGGACATCGTTCGATCGATTTCACTGGCCATCCAGGGCCCATCGAAACTTGGAGAACAAAATTCGCTGCCGTACAGAGAACGAACCACCGAAGACGAAAAGAATCTCCACACGCAATTGATTCAATCCAGCTGGTGTGGATTGTTGGCCGCCTTGACTCCGTTAATCGATGCAACCACAGATGAATCTTTGACAGAGAACATTCTCAAGGCGATGCAGAATTACGCGTCACTTTGTGGAATTTTGGGTGAGGCTCGGCATCAGCGATGAAGCTAAAGCAAATTCATAATTCAATTTTCACTTTCGCAGATCTGCATACACCTCGCGATGCATTCATAACGGCGATCTGCAAGTCGTCTTTGCCACCGCATTACGCATTGGCTGTTCTCAACATGGGCTATCAATTGTCGGGAATCACAAGTAAGTGACGAGGTTATTCTGGATGAGTTTCTCTGATTTTTAATGCTCGTTCATTTTACAGCTCATTCCCGATCAGGTAGCCAAGATTTGGGTAATGCGTACATCGCCACCTGTGGCGAAAATGATTTTCGCCATCAAGTGGTGGCCGTTGGCACCCCATTGCCAACTGTTCCAATGCTGGGCACCCATCAGGGACCGGTCATGTTGACCGCCAAGAACCTACAATGCATGCGTGCATTACTGCATTTAGCCCACTGCCATGGAAGCATCCTTGGAACATCATGGCACATTGTCTTGGCAACTCTGCAGCATTTAGTATGGATTCTGGGTCTGAAACCTTCGACCGGAGGCAGCTTACAAGCCGTTTCAAAGCCAACAATCGATGCAACAGCCGGCATCACAACTTCGGTGATGGCCGATTTGCCAGTTTTGTCTCAAATGCTGAGCCAGCTGTTTGAATCCAGCCAGTATTTGGACGATGTTGCCCTGCATCATTTGATTGACGCTTTGTGCAAGCTTTCGCATGAAGCGATGGATGTTGCGGCGCATAATCGGGTAAGACCTGCTTGCCAAGACTGTCATCCAGCGGTGATTTCAATTTTCGAACTCTCTGAATTCCAGGAACCCTCACTATTCGCCGTGGCAAAGCTTCTGGAGACCGGTTTGGTCAACTTGCCGCGCATCGAAGTACTCTGGCGCCCCCTGACATTCCACCTGCTCGAGGTGTGTCATCATCAGCACATCAGAATGCGAGAATGGGGAGTGGAAGCGATAACTTATTTGGTGAAGGCGGCTTTGCAGTTCAAGTACGAGACCCCATTGAAAGACAATAAGGTAAAAGCTCATTGGAGACGTCTCTCGAATTGCTGATCAATCCCTACGTTCTCCTTCAGAACCTTCAAGGCCTTCTCCTCAACCCTTTGGCTGAGTTATCCTCAGTACCTCACGGCGACGTCCGACAAAGGCAGTTGGAATGTGTGCTCCAAGTATTGAATGGGGCCGGTGAGACTCTCTCCTATGGCTGGCCATCTGTTTTGGAGATAATTGGCGCTGTCAATGACCGCCATGGGTAAGAAAAGCTAACACGAGGAGAGTGGCATCATGCTGAGATTCTTGATCGTTTTAGCGAGGCTTTGATTCGAATAGCATTTCAATGCTTGCAATTGGTCGTGACCGACTTCCTACCAGTTATGCCTTGGCGATGCTTGCCTCTGTGTGTGAATACCGCAGCTAAATTTGGTTCTCAAACGCAAGAACTGAATATTTCCCTGACAGCTGTTGGACTGATGGTAAGTAGCCCTCTAGAATCCATTGGGGGTAGAATTCGTGCTCATTCGCTCGCTTTCATTCCAGTGGAACATATCGGATTATTTTAATCAAAACCAAGACAAATTGTCTCAATGTGTGACCGATGATCAATCAGTTCTGCCCGATTTCCCCGGCACCTTGAACATGCCGAGCTTTGACAAATTGTGGATGGTGCTGTTTGCTCGATTGGGCGATTTATGCATCGACATACGTCCGGCTGTGCGTAAATCAGCTGGTCAGACTTTGTTCTCGACGATTTCAGCGCATGGAAATCTCTTGAATCCGCCAACATGGCAAGCTGTGCTGTGGCAAGTGCTGTTTCCGCTGCTTGATAAAGTTCGAAGCTTCTCGAGTTCGGCGAGCAGCGAGAAAGTTGACACAAGTGGAAACATCCTGATTCATCATTCGCGAAACACGGCCCAGAAACAGTGGGCCGAAACCCAAGTTTTGACTTTGTCGGGAGTTTCGAGGGTAAGACACCGTTGGTCAGTCATTGAGGGCATTGTAATCGATTGAATGTTTCCTCAGGTGTTCAACACGAAACGTCAAATGCTTCAAATGCTGGGCGATTTCCCTCGAGCCTGGTCTTTACTGTTGGAATTCATCGAAAATGCTGCTTTGAGCAAGAGCAATGAGGTTTCATTGGCAGCCCTGAAAGCATTCCAGGAGATCTTGTATAACAAACCGGAAGACAGTCCGACTGGGTTGGTCCCGTCAGCCGAGACCAAGCCAACGACCGCCGATGAAGTGGACATTTGGAATGTACGTCAATCAATCGTATTCGTTCTTTCAAAACCGTGATAATCCTTTCGGTGTTTTCAGGTTGCTTGGCGCGTGTGGCTGAACATTGGCACGGAAAGCACAAAGCCTCCGACATCAAACGCTTCATCTGACAAGGGTGATGTTGACATTTACATCCCGAGTCAGGCATTCTTGACTGCGTTGGTCCAGATTTTCCCGGCTTTGTTCCAGCACATACGATTAAAGTGAGTAGAGGCTCATTTGAATTCCAGTCAATGAGATTCAAGCGAATTTTCTTTCAGATTCAACAGACAAGACCTCACGCAATTATGCAATGTTCTGACCAACGCCGTTGCGGTGCCTGTTCACAGTGACTCCACACCATACATCATGTCAACAATTTCCGACTCTCTGCTGACGCCTCTGCATGATGGAGTGCTGGACTGCATGGAACTACTGCAGAAGGAATCCATGTTGGCAACGTCACTGGTCAAACCAATGATTCCGGCGATTTTCAATCAACTTCTGATATTCAGCAAATTCGCTTGCGTTCCACCGACATTTGATCGCTTGGAGACCCGACCGATCAAATCGAACCGGAATCATCATCAACACAATCAAAACCAATCAACCATTGAATGGGTCAGCATGAACTACATTCCTTTCGGCGAAAAGTCCCTAACGCAAGCGGTTAAATTGTACCAACAAACTGCCGATGAGGAGACGGTCATCGAGGGCAGTATTCTGCACGAGATTATCAAGGCATTGCAGTTGCCATTAGCCTTGAAATATAAGTGCATGGCATCGAGCACATGGAAACTGGCAATAACCAGTCTAATGTCTGTGTTGAATACTGGGTTGAAAGTGGCACGTGCCCATCCAGAAGCCTTTGCCGCCATGTGGCCTGATCTCTCCGATACTTTGGACAAATTTCTGTTTCCATCCAGTGTGTGCACCATCGAAGATCGGGGCATCGACGAAATCGTCTTGGACGAAACGATCGATTGCCAAGTAATTGAATTGCTTCGTGACGAAATACTGCCACATTCCCACGAGATACCGCATCAGTTTATACTGAATGTGGTGGTGATATTGAACAAAGGTTCCATTCATTCGGCCACCTCGACAAGCATTGGCTGTGATTCGGAATTGAAGTTGCGTGAGGAATTTGCCAAGACATGCTTTGAAACACTTTTGCAGTTTTCATTGTTGGATGACAATTCACCGAATGGAACAGCAAATGCTGCCCTCAACAACAACAACAACAACAACAACATCAACAATCAGAATAGCGAAGGTGGTGTGGCCGGCCGGTTGGCTGTTACCGCATTACTGCATCGCTTCCAAGAAGTGCTGAAGAAATTCAACGACGATGAACGTCAGAGTGGAAAATTGCCTTTGCCGAAATATCGCCTGTCGGAGATTTCATTCGTTTTGAAGGCCGTCGCCACTTTGATTGTTTCCATGAAGAAGGCTCCACCAGCCAAAAGTGAGTAGTTTCGCGAGGCGAATTCTGAAGGGAAAGCATATTCACAATTGATTTTTTCTTTTGCAGTTGGAAAAACCGCCTGGGAACAGCTGATTGGCCTCTACCCGTATTTGGTTGATTGCACAACGACCACTTCGACAGAAGTATCGAGATCTCTCCGAGAAGCTTTATTACAATACAGTGACCTCCTGTTGCCGCCAACGAATATCACAAATGGTTTATCGGGCCATTGATGGGTCTCCTTCGAAAGGATCCCTTCTTCTATTTCTCCAAACAGTTACTACAAAACTCGACTTTTTAACCGAATTTTAAAAAAAGAAAAAAAAATATTTCCAAAACAATTATCTATTTGAGAATTCATCGTAGTTTTGAAATGAACAACAGAAAATACAGAAATTCAATTTCAATTAGACAGTTTTTCCCTTGAATCAGTAAATTTAGACATTTTGAGGGGTTGCGGGGGCGTTCGTCGGAGTAGAGTTCAACGCCGCCTCTTTGGTAGGAACACTGATGTTCTCAATATTCTTGCAGGATAGCCAATTTTTAGAGTAAATTAGTTAAAATCTCGAGAGAAAGTCATTTCTTTTGCATTTTCTGCACATTTTTGTTGACGTTTCCGGGTTTTCCTTTCTGCGTAGCTTGCGATAGTACCGTTCACTCAATCGATCCGAATCGATTCGAATCGATCCGACATGATGCGATCCGATCCAATGCGACCCGATCCGAGTCCGCAATCATCTGGGAAGTCCGCCGGATTTTTCTACATTTTCATACCATTTCTGCGAAGAAACCCGATTGCCTTGTGATTAATGTTGGATTCATTTTCGAAACGCTGGGAAAGCACCTAGTTTTTGTTGTGATTTGTTCTGATCGTCCATGAGAGTATTTTTTGGATAAAGTTCGATTGTAAGGTACTTGCTGCACTTCTGCGTTCATGCTGTTGAGACACTGTTTTCGCGTGAAATTTGCTTGTTAAGAATTTTAACGGAATTTATCAATTTATTTTCAATTTATTTTTCGGTTGGTTCCACTTTGGTTGGGCGCCATCTCATGGAACATGCTGGACGATGGCTGGACGAACAATCAATGTGGAGCCCACACCTTGACAAGAAAATGTTTTAAACTTTTTACTTTGTTTGTTAAGTAATTTATTCATTTTACTATTCTGTATTGTTCATGATTTTCATCATATTTAATTATACGCAATAAAATGGTAGATACAATTTTCAAGTGATGATTATTTGCTTTGCATTTGCTATTCTGAACGGAGGATGTCTGATGAAGAATCGCAAGGTGTGACTGTGCTAGATGAGTATGGTTCTGACATTCCGACAACCTCGGCGACTTCATTCTTTGATATTTACTTTAATCGACAGCGTTGGAAAATCCATGTCAGAATTGGACAGGGCGATTCTCAGTTAATATTTGCCGAGGTACAGAGTCGACTTCGCTTACTTGAGCTGTTGACCGGATCGTTTAAAAAAGGAGGCGTTCACAATTTGGGAGGAAACGATGATCGATGGGAACGCCCCTTTCAGAACAATCGGAAAATTTGCATCAAGAAGATCGCGACAGTTCTGAATTTGCATCACGAATGAGCTTTGAATGTGCTATTATTATCAGAACACATTTTCAGACGAGACAGACGAATTACTGTTAGCACTCGCTTGCTCTGAGCGGATATTTTCATCGACGAACTCAAATATTCGTTCATTTCCAACGTTTTGGTGATAATTTTTGATAACAAAAACGATCCAAGACCGACGATTGATCTCGAAAGTATATGTGGCTTGATCACGTCCAGAGGCCAGACCAGCGTATCACTCTACCAAACGACCCTTGCAGCTCAAAATTGCATCATATTTTCTCGCCGATTCAACCACCGTGGTTGTTTGAAATGACCTTGAAGACGATGCTTTTCGCTCGAAACTGCAGAGCAAACTACATAACAAAAGGTATAGTGTACTATTTCGAGCTCGAAAAATGTTTCAGAATACTGATCACTGATGGAATATGGATGAATTGGCCTTGATTCAGCTGTTGATTCAGCAGTGCCAAGCGGTGAAGGTCGATTTAGGTCACTCGCCCGCGGTATGAGAAAGTCAAAAAATAAGAAAGCTCAAGTCGTGGAGGTCGAGGAAGTTGACTGGGAAGATGATCCCGATTTCAAGATTCATTATCAGCGCGGTGCTATTAATCTCGTCGAAAATATGTAAGCTGAAGGATCGCCGTTGTAAACCAAGACAAAATTCCAACCTACAGTGCGTTCAAAAAATATTGAAACACTGTAATGTCCACATGTTGAGAGCATAGCCTTTCGGTGTAGCAAACAA
>JANSTV010054393.1:0-25938 GCA_027564135.1 Lestremia cinerea
CATGACGATTTCGTTGCGGCCATCCAAGGTTTTTATAGAATATGTTTGTGTAAGAAAATCGCATGAGCACGATGGTCATGTTTGGCGTCTTTTGTGAATATTGAATTTCATGCAAATGTCGGATGGGTGTTCAACGAAGGTGGGTCTCATCGCTGGGGACACGGTTGGACACGGTTGGACACGGCGTCGTGCAAATTCTGAATTATTGAAAGGCCAAGTGTGGAGAGGGTTAGTGACCTGAGATACTAATAAAGAAGAAGAGAAAGAGGTTAATGAGCTTTTCTGCAAAGAAAAAGAAGAAGAAGATAAAAGCTCCGTAGTTGATGTGTGCGCCACAGATGGCGCTGACGGTCAACAGCCGATCTGCGTGACCGACTCAATGTGTCAAATGATTTGATTTCATCCCACAATATTTCGAGTACGACGGAACCTTTCATTGTGCTATTTATAACTTGTTTTTGCATTTCAATAACGAAGAATTGAGAAGTGTATTCTATTCGTTTGAAGGAACACATGCTCATGCAATCACCGTACGAGCATTGTGTATTCTTCTGTGTGTCGAAAACAAATCAAAGATCGTGTGTTTCGTTTCATAAATCGAGCAAAATTCGGTCGTGAGAAAGCCACTGTTTCGAAACCGGTTCAATTACACACATTCGTCATTCAGTGTCTGATCGCGAGGGCAATGGGCAAGAAGAAATCCACCGGAAATGCTTTGCCAAAAGAGGTGTCGCTACGGAAACTATCGGCTCAGAAACGTTTCGAACTGAATCAGTTGATTGATCAACTGTTAAAAATCGGGTTTCAATCGGCCACTGTTGTGGCCGAACAGTGGGCGCAATATGTCGAAATTCAGGCGATTCTGTCGCGAGTGCATTCAATTGAGAGTGATTTGAAGATAAAATCGATTGGTGGAAAAAATCGTACGGCAAGTGTGGAGCAGTTTACGAATTGGGCGCGGGAAAGTGGGGCGAACTTCGATGGTGTGCGGATTAGTCCATTTCCAAACTATGAATTCGGCTTGGAAGCCACCAAGGAGTTCAAGTCGGGTGATGTGTTTGCGGTGATTCCGAAACGAATGATTCTGTCATTGGACAATTGTCGGCCGAGCATCGCACCCGTTCTATCGGAACTGCCACTGACCGAATCCATGTCGAATGTTAAATTGGCCATTCTGCTGGTCATCGAACGGCTGGATGTGAACAGCTTCTGGAAGCCATACATTGACTTGCTTCCGGACAAATATTCGACGGTAATGAGTTTCAGTGCGACGGACATGGCTGAATTGCGAGGCTCCAGTGCCTTCTCACCGGCATTGAAGCAATGCAAAAATATCGCACGACAATACGCCTTCATCAATAAATTCATCCAAAATGCAAAGGGCCCCGACGACCCAATATGGAGTCTGCTGAAAGAACGGTTCACCTACGATCTTTACGCGTAAGTTTCCACTCACAGGCGCAATCGCCCAACCAATAAAAACAACTTTGATTTTTCTGTGTGTTTATTTAAAATAAATTACAATTAAGAAATAACATTAAAACAAAGTGTCGACTACGCAGCTTGTAAATTCGGAAGGAGGGGGGGCATTTGCTACGCGTAACGCCGATTGAGTTGAGTTTTGGTCGTTCATCGACTCCACGCACAAAATGCCACTGCGGCAAATGTCTCTAAGACGCTAATTTTGGGACGTTTATTGCACGACAAGAGCAATGAGAAATGGAATTTTATTGGCGGAACGAATTCGAAACGCCGTCGAATTCATGCGGTGACCACATGCGATCATTTGCGTGGAATGTTTTGATCGAAGAAATCGATTGGAGAATATTTCGAAATGCGACAAAACGTTGACTCGGCTCAATGATGCTGCTGCTCGGGCTCTAACTCTGTCGAAATGATTTTCTCATGGCATCGTACAGATATTCTTGAACTTCGGGTGAGTTCGGATCCATCGTGTTCAATTTACTGCTGCGTCGCGAACCATAGAACAAGATCGGTGGACTTGTGCTGCGTTTCGATTGGAGCTCATCGCCGTTGTTTAGAATAGGAAGGCGTCCTCTAACTGCCTGAAATCGGTCCGAATAGCAGATTTTCTTTTTGCGTTTCTGTCGCCATCGACACGCCAGGAAGATGATGATGAAGATCAGCAAGGAGGTTACCACAATGCTGGCACTGGCAATGATTGCCGACCGAGCTCCGATGGGCATGTGGGTGCTTTCGATGGTGACCGACTGACGTTTCAGGCCGTGGCCTGACAGCTCCAAGTCGATTAGATCGTGCGAAAGCGACAGTTCATCTTCGATTTGATCGAGTTCACGGAACGACGATGATTCTGATTCGGGTCGAGCTGAGCGTCTGGACGACAATACCGTTATTTTCGAGGAGCTGTCAATGTAATTGTCTTCGAAATGATGCGGCGGTCCGTGATTGGACACGGCAACTGTCATGTGAATGTCACTCTTGGGCCACTGTTCATTTGTGGCCTCTTCACCGCGTGGTGTTTGCAGGAAGAACGTTTCCCGTCCCGACCTCCCTTCTTTGAACACCTCATCTGTTGGCTTGATGTTTATCACCGAGGTGAAGTAGCTCGATCCCTCAGAGTCTGTCTTGATATCATCCGGATTCACGCTCTTCACATTCTCGAAGCTCGGGAAGTTTTCAAATGCCGTCACAATGTCCAAATTCTCAGCGACCGTTTTAACTGGCATAGGTTCAGCAACTCGTGTCCGATTGAGGAAGATGTCAGACAAGTGGAGTTGACTGGAACCACGTTTCCGATGCTCGACCAACTCCTCCAATGTCATGTTGCGTTGCTGCAGCGTCTTCACCAGACGCGCTCCACTCCTTCGATCGCCAAGCAAATCGAGCAATTCGGTTTTATCGTCGATCGCTTTCACAGTGAAATCAGTGAAAAGTGAGGGATTCCGTTCGGTGACATCGAGATCGGCTGGGTTTCGACTGACGATTTTGAAGGCTCCTTGATCGAAGACCGTCGTCTTGTAGGACTGAGTTCCGCTTTCGATCTCCTCTTCGATGGCTTTTTCGACGCGTGATGTCGACTGCGGAATCGGATCAGCCATTTCACCTTCTCCATTTGTCAAAAATAGATCTTCCAGCGAGATCACCTTCACCATTGTCGGTTCGGTTTCCGCTTCATTGCCCAAGTCGATCAAATTTATTGCCGGCTCTGATTCGTTCAGTTTTCTATCCAATTCGACAGAGCTCTCCACATTGACGGTTGTGCTGTCTTCGCCTGCGGACTCTTCCCATGGATAGCTGGTGGTGATCTCGATTAGATCCACACGAAGCTTTTCGGTGGTGGTTTGCACGACTGGCGTTGCTGAAGGCAAAGTTACCGCTGCTGGTCCCGGATTCAGCCTGAGACGAGGTCGCAAAGACAATCGATTTTTCAGATTCAATCGCGCGATCTCCGTTGTGGATGACGAGGACACTGGTACTGGTGTTGTTGTGTGGATCTCGCTGTCAACCAAATTGATGCTGGTTGCGTTGGCTTTCGGTGAGCCAAGAATCCTCGATGTAGGGTTTTTGAAGAGGGAAAGCCGCTTCCGCAAGCCGGAGTTGTTAAGATCTGGTCGAATTCCCGAGACGATCTCTTTGATTGGCTTGAGACGTGCCGCTGGTAGTCGCTTATTAGCCTCGCTGATAACCGCAATAGTGGCCGCCTCGACCTCCGGAACGTTCGTCGTGATCGGCGGAAGTGTCGTTGGCAGTGTCGTCGTTTGCTTCCTCTGCGGAAGCAAATAGCTCGGCAGTTTTCCATTCTCGCTCCTGTTCAGTTCCTCAAACACTGTTGGTGGCGCAACTGTCAAATGCGCCTGTCGCTGGTAGTTGGTTATTCGGTTGGAAGGAATCCTCTTGGTCGGTCGAAAAGGCTCCACTGTTTGAGGTGTCGGCTGGAATGCCTTCACAACTCCCGGAATTCGTCTAGGCGTCTTCGTTGAAAGTCCATTCGCCTCTGTGGGTGGAACTGCCGTGTTTTGCAATGCCTTCAACGCGTTTTGTTTGCCCTTCAGCAAATCGTCCAGAGAGAGGTTCTGCTGCTGCAAGATCTCACTGAGGCTTAATCCACCGGATCGCTTAAGCAGATTCTTCAAATCGGCTGCATTGGCTCCGTTGTTCACCTTTTCCATTTGCTCCTCCTTCTTCGCCAGCGAATACGGTCGACGATACGCTTTATTATTCTGTCCATCCGAATCGGTCATCTTGAAAGTCGTGACTGGATTCGATCCAGGAGTGATGGAATCCGAAGCCTGCACCTGCAGCACTTGCGACTGAACGAATTTCATCGAAGAATTCTCACCATCCAAACTGGCAACCGGTGACTTCGGTTCGGAAATGACACTTCCCCGGAATATCGCTCGCTCAGTGATCGCCTCATCGGGCACTGTGAACTGTTGTGGTCGTCGCTTTCGCTTCCGTCCCATTCGACGCCGTCGACGCATTGGTTCCTTCCACTCATCGCCACTCTGCCCATTCTGAGTCATCGCATTGCCATCTGGCATATCGGTCGGTGGTAATCGCCATGCCTGCAAATCGAACAAATGGAAATTTATCAGAATTGAATCAAACGAATTAACGTGCTTTGATAACAAACAAAGTGAATTCAGTAATCCCGGACAAAGCCAGAAACGAACACGCAGCCAACTGCGTTCTAACCAAAAGGCAATAAATCATCGATATCGTTCCACCACACCGGACCCATTGGCAATTTTCATAAATTTCCTAAATTCTCATCGGAATGCTATCACACACTCGCTCTCTCACACACACACGTCCTACATGCGCTCACAGTCCTTGTACCAGGCCACCGTCGACCAACTGTGAATGCTGCGATCTCGAATACGAAAATTCTCAAAATATTTATAAATAAATCCATTGAACGTTGCGCCTCCGAAAACGGCCCTCGCACACACCGCTCACCATTTCAACTGAAACATTGTCAAACGACCGGCATCGCACTGACACGAAATGATGCATCAAAACGTTCATTGAGACTCTGTCGCTAATATCGCGCATCGTATCGCTGATTGACCCAATGAAATGGTTTAGTTTGATTTGGACGAAAACCAAGCGAACAACTGGCGACGTCGTCGGCATCACTGAATGACATTATCTCTTGGCCGGCAATGCAATCTCCCCGTCATGAATAAACTCGATGTTTTGTTTTCAGTGTCGTTTTTCTTTCTTATTTTTTTTCTATTTTTTTTTTCGAAAAACAACAAAAAAAAACAGCGAAAATTACAAGAAGAGATTTTCCTTCTTTCATCTCGACGACGCCATAATAATCGGTCTTCAAACGCATATCCGTCGACTCTCGTGTGTTTACGATCAACTTTCATTCGACTCGAAAACATGTGCTCAAACGGTTGCTGCTTCAAAAATAGAATTACGTTCAACACGCTCACATGTCATTGCAGTAATTGTTGTAAAGCGTCGTCGTCCTCTTCGATGGATTTTTCTTTCATTTTTTTTTTTTTTTTTGAATATTTCCGAATTTAAATAATTTTTGATGATTTCAGTTTTTCATTGAAATTCGATAGCCGATCCGTTTAGACATTTGAATGGGTCGAGTCGATCATGTGGATTCCGTGAAAAGTGAAGGTATTGTGCTCGACGGCAACGGACCTTCGACACAATACCGATCTCAATTACGACGTTAATACATTTCATATATTTTGATGAAACGGTTAATTGGTCGGATGGTGTTAGATAATCCAGTCATTCGGCAAATGGAATTAAATCGGCACGTGAATTTCTCTCGGTCATATTTCATATTGCGTTACCGTCCCATTGTGACGGCGCCCATTCAATTCTGCTCTCCAGCATCCACTCTCGGTTGCCTCGATTCAACGAAGAAAAAACCATTCATGAATTGAGCCATTCGCAATAGTTGCCTCTTAATTACAATTAATTATGAAAATGATGCACAGCCCGACAAGAAAACACATCGCTTGTGTGCTCGACAATAAACGAACAGAAATCTGTTTTGCATTTGATAAATTAATGAAGTGATTCCATTAAAATTGAAAGAGCCGGAGCAGTCGACAAAGCAACCGCAATAACCGCGGAAAAACAAGAGATTCAACGTTGTTCACTTTCATTTCGGCGAGGCTTCGGGTGATCTCTTTTCATATTTTAATTTTTCTCATCGCTGGCGCGCTTTTGCCTTTTGCGACATGAATGGCGTTTTGTTTGATGGTGGACCGGCCGTCAGTCAGATTCTCATGCGAATAAAGTGATGTCGACAAAACCGTGTATTTCCGCCAAACATCACCGATTTTTTTTTATGTGCTTCGCTGATGATGCAGTCGTGCTGTGACATAATCGAAATGCATTCCCTTCGTTGAAGCGTTCGCTCGAAGCGGAGGCACATCCACCTTTGAGCGAGACGACTCACATCGAAGGTGAACGATCTCCTGCATGAATGGGCATTCCTCACGAGTCAGAATTCTGTTTGAAACGCCAATCAGCCAGTCGAGCTGATTTTTGTTTTCGAAACTGCATTTTCAAAGTCAATGCAAACATGAATTGGCATTCAATGCAAATGAAACGTCAATGTTGAACTACCTTCGGATTTCTGAGTGAATGAAGTGAAATAAAAATATATAAAAAAACGGCAGCAAATTCTTCGTTGATTCAGCAACCGCCAAACGATGAATGAAAAATGTTAATTGAAACCCCCTGCAGACTGGCTTCCATCATTAGCCATTCGAATTAGGCAATAATGACTTTATCTCGAAAGAGCATTGTTCGGTTCGGTTGGTTCGTTTGGTTCGGTTGGTTCGCGTGCATTTATTCTGTCTGTCATTTCGGCCATTGTATTCAAATGAATTTTCGGTGTGTTGTTGACTCGCGCACGGATGGGCATTTTCAAGAAAACGGCAAAATCATTTATTATTCGCCAAATTGACTGATGGGAATATCGCTTGTTTCGATGTCAATCAGTTGGACGAGTGCCGGAGGTGTGTCTGTGTTGCCGTGTGCATGTCGATATTCGAATGCGATGCATTTCAAATAGCTCCGCTTCGATGTCATGAACGGATGAAATTGGTCCCATTACATCGACGACGATCGCATTTTCCAAACGACATTCAATCGGTGTACACTTTCTTTGCTTTTTTCTTGCGTTTCTTCTTCTTTGTTGAATCGACTTACAAATTGTAAGCGATGGCGATAATGGCGCGACAAGACGATAAAATCGATATGAAAAAGAGCTCAACTAGTTTTTTTTTCCTGGATGCGTCTTTTGAGTTGTTGCGAATGGTGAGTGATGATTTGTAGTGTTGGGGTGTGAGAGGCATCGTCGGAAAGGGATGATGTGGGGAGATAGGAATTTGAGGGGGTTTCAATTATTGACGCGAGAGAGATCCCAATTGAACCCTCCTCAACTCCCTCCCATAGGAGGAATAGAGACCCAACCTTCTCCTCCGCCTTGATTATCCACTCGAATCCAGTTCACAACGCTCTCGCAGCATCATCTCGTGCTGAAACACACTTGTTCATCGGAATCGCCACAAGAAATAGCAACCAAAGCAAAAACCTGCTCCGACAAGCGCACCGCAATGGTACCGCGCACACGATCCGATAGCCGCATTACCATCGAAACCAATAGTCGTTTCAGTCTACGCGGGCGATAAATTGCATTTGCTCATCATTCGCTCAGCCCATTGGAAATATGCGATAAGAGAAAATCTCCTAATGTCAACGCAGAGGAAAGTTGACATGAATCACGAGCTGACAGTGACAAGGTGTTGTTGTTCGGGCTTTGAATGGACTGAGGAGTTGGCCGGAAAGCAGTTTTCGAGTGTAAAATTGCATGGAAATGTTCCGTTGGAGGACCGCTTGAGGGTGAATGCAGATGAAACAGCTCTCGGCGAGATCGCTTCTGTAATTCTACGCATGAATTCCCCAACTGCAATGATCGCTGGAATGATTCGCGTTAATTGCCCGTTAATGAAATCAATGATAATCGTTTAGTGGAACAAGCATCAGCGCATTTTCACCAGCACCAGTCGATCTGCGGGCATGCATCGACATACGAGAATCCATTCAAGCGTCCACGACGAATGGTTGAATGCGTGTGCGCGAGATGCGTGCCCCTTTCGATTGGAACGCATCGTAACGTTACGAATCGCCAATTTGAATTTCAACTGGAATTTCGGTGTGCGAAAATGACGAAATCAAATGACCATTGAAATCATCGAGGCGAGGATCGTTTTCTCTGATTCGATCATCCGAACGATTCGACCGATTGTCTGACCGACTGATTGTCCAATTCTTCATTATGCAATTCGATCTCAGGCGATCAACGGATAGTCACCGTTGACTGGATCGTCGTTGATATCTTTGCTCGTCGCCCGTCAACCGATGACTTTCACACAGTCGCGTGAAATTATCTTTTGTGTTTATTTACACGGTCCATCACCGCGGACGATGTCGGAGTGGCCACTGTGAAAGGCGCTTGTGGATGGGTTCGCTGTGAAATTGTTTTGATTATTTCCGAATGATGATTCGGATTATAATTTGCCGTGAATTGTATCAAGATCTAGTTTGCGACCGGATCCACGACATGAGATTATCATTTATTTCTTCGTTTTTTTTCTTCTTCGAATATTAATTTCGCATCGAATCGAATGGGAAACTCGAGTAGTTCCATTCGTTTGCTGACAAACAATCGATTCGTTTACCCAAAAATAGTTTTCTCCGTTTTAAATATTTCAGCATGGAGATTGCATTGCTTGAGTGGCATTTTCCGTTCTATTTTAAGCGTTTGTCTAAAGCGAGCAATGTCTGAGTGGAAATGGAAAATCAATGTTGTGGTAACGATGCCATTTATCATCCATTTTTTTTCGGTGCGAAAAGAGACAAATTTCCAATCTCACCTGTGCTGTTGGCGTTAAAGCGCCTCCAGTATCCAAATTGCCCGTTCCAGCAACGTCTCCGCACTCGGCGATAATCCACAAAACAATCACCGACACTTTCAACCACCTGGCACAGTTCCACATCTCGTCTCAAAGTCAATGAAAAAAAAACTCGTTAAACACTTGCACTCGCCGAACAATCACACAACATTTTCAACACAACAATTCAAAAGGGACCAAACCACACAGCACTCTGCAAATTCACTCCGCACAATTTGAAAAAAAAATCCGTTCGCAAATCAAAGCAATCACAAGAAACCACACGAGCAATCGTAAACAACACGTCCATCGACCATCAGCTGATAACCGAAAACACTGTTTAAGCTTCACCGCCTCTCGAACGAATAAATGGCCAACTGCATTGCAATTTGTATCGAAGAGAAATGCTTTTACTGATTATTTTCTCTCAGCGTCGTCGTCATCGAAGTCGTTGGTTGCGCGCATTTTACAACGTTTATTATACCAATTGATGCTTGTGCGATGTGTGCTGTCTGTTGGCAATCGGTTGAGTGTGTGCTTCGAATGTTGGCGACTGATACACCGAGCAGCATCAACAACAATGCCGCTCTTGGCCAAAACGAGAATTGTCTGGAAATGGTGTTTTGCTGGTCGGTCGCCGTGAAACGAATCCACAGCGTCGGACACATACATGAACGGTCGTCTGTCTGTGAGCGTTTACCATCACCAGAGCCATCCCTGCCACCATCACCACCACCACCGACATCATCATCACCATTTCGAATGAATTTTTCAAACAATCAATGGATGAATTATCGTCTCTCCTGGCATCGGCCATGAGCCAATCCGTTATCGGTGTTTGAATCGGAATTGAATCAGCAGCTCTGAGCTGGCAATTCGTCGGGACCAATGACTTGATTAGCGGTTGCGGTTGGAAAACAAAACAATTACCCACAGCATTGACTGACATTGGGAAAGTGTGTGAATCGACGACTATCACTGGCTTCATCTTGAACTCTAATTGAATAATGGAACGTGAAGGCAAACGATAGACGAATTTCGGTCTGAGGAATGTTGTCGCCGAACCAACAACAATGTGAATCGCACGCGATCCTCATCAACAAACGATCGACTCCTCCAGACGCACATCGACCCTCAACATTGTCGCAAACCTGCAATCGTAGACCGGTGCTTGCATTTCTCATGAGACGTGTCATCATTCGATCTCATTTCAAAACTGTCAATTCTGTCATTTGCTTGAAATAATAATAATGCATCTGTAATTAGCACAATTAAGCAATCAGAATGGCGTACGAAAAGTGAATTGCGCTAAATTCATGTCGCGGCTGCTGTCATTAATTCAACGTAATTGACCATCAGCAATGTCCAGTCGCGTTGCACATCGTTCAATTTATCAACCAAACACCAAAACGAAAGTCGTCGAAACAAAAAAAAAATGCGAAATTGAAAAAAAGCATTAAATTCATTTTCAATTGGACGATGCGTCAGCCAGCCAGTTAGCCATCCATTCGATACAGTTCCAATTTCTGTGATTGTTTTGTTTTCGTTTGTTGTTTATTGCTTGATGTTGTTTGTTGTTGTTGTTATTGTGTTTTGTCCAAGTGAAAATTGGATGAAATTTTCTGCGAAATCGCGCTCAACATACGAATTTATTACATTGAACATCGAAATTTCATATCAATTATGGCCGTTGGCTGTTTTAACGATGTCGCTTTTGTGCGAAGCAAATGGGAAATGATTTGTTAATAATTGATGAATGACCTACCAGCAGTATGCAGTTAGAAATGGCGTAATTGGCAATGGTTGTGTGAGCCACGAGAGATTTTCATGAGGTTTGGGATGAGACGATGGTCGTGTCTGGGTTTGGTAGGAGTGTGCCGCCACCCTCTAAACGACCCAAAATGTGTGATTCGAATCGAATGCCATTTGCAATCAAGGAGAAGTTTGCCGAAATCGACCGACGAGGCTGAGTGAATTTCGAGAACAAAAGCCATTGTATGTTTGTTCCTCCCGTCCCCTCCATGGCCGCCACTAAAACACTCACCACACAGGCCACGGTTGATCAATGGCATCGAAGCCAAAACTTGTGAATGCACTCTCCGGCGGCACAAAGAAACATCCTTCCCGGTTTGTTCCGGCCGAAAATTTCATAAACTCGAAATTCCCAAAGGTGCGAACGGCAAACGGTTCGAACATGAATCTTCGGTGTAGCACCGGCATTTGCCATCCCAAATGAATTTCCATGCAACATAAATTACCGAAATGCACCTGCAACATGATGCATCCGCAAATGAAAGTGGTTGTTTTTTCGTTTTTGTTGTTGCTTTTCCCTTTCCGTTTCGCCGAAAATGTTATTTCCGAATCATTTCTCATTCCCGGGGATCCCCTTGCGCCGGGGTGGCTGCAATGGCAATTTAACATTCGCGAGAAACTTTTCCATTAAAAAATCGGGTTGTATTCAATCGTTTGGCCTGTTTGGCCACAGTTTGTGAGCGAAATGCCGAAATGGAAAATGACAGAGTCACTGGAGCATTGTAGCGACCGGGGAACAGAATCGGATTGGACAGTTGAGGGGACACCGTGTGTTATTCAGGTTATGCTAATTGCCTTAATTTTCATTCGTCGAATTCGAGTTTGCTCTCGAAATCCGGTCAACACTAGTTAAATGTCGGTCTATTAATGCGCGATCGATGAGTGAAAAAGCAAATAGATTTTTATCCAATTGCGCCGATGCATGCCATTGAAATTCTGGTTTTGGCTTGGCAATTGCACGTTTGCTTCATTGCTTGCAATTTCTGCAATGCAAATCAAATGATTATTATCATTGTTGATTGTTACTTTCACTTGCAACGAATGCAATTTCGTGTTGTGCACGCGATTCGAGATGCACGATGCTCTGTCAAAGTGGATGGTGATCGTCGTCGAGGCCAATTAACATTGTCGACTATTTTCCGGCCAGGCGATTGGAGAGAATTCGGGAAATATTCGCTGATGGGGAGTGTGTCTCGCGTTTGTGGTCAGACGAGATAAACAAGCTTCACGCGGTTTGCAAAACTTTCACGAAACCACTCGGAGTAGGCTATGTTGCTTCAACGAATTTCCTTCCTCGTTACAGATGGGCCGTATCAACAGTAATGACTCGACAGAATGCCATACCAATCAACATAACCAGTGAGTCGCAGGCAAATGATACGGCACCGGCATTGATCCCATTATGGGATTTCGCCAATCACGTTGATGGGTTCGTGACAACGTCGTACAATGCCCAAGACGAGCAAATTGAAGGTGCTACGTTGATGGACATTAAGCGAGGCGATCAGATCTTTATCCATTACGGCAATCGGAATAACGCCACGCTGCTGGTGCATAATGGGTGAGTTGGCTTCGGCTTGAGGCGGTGGTCGATCCTGAAGAGGGGCTAATCGATACGCTTTACTTCGGCAGATTCATTACGGAGAACAACCAATCGGACAGTGTTTGCATACGACTGGGTCTGAGCTCCTCAGACCCGCTATTCGAGCAACGGACAAAATTGCTGGAGAAATTGACCATCCCGAAGAACAGTGAATTGGATGTGCTGCCCGCACCCAAGTACATTTCACCCGAATTACTGGGCTACGTTCGGGTCTTCAACATGAACGAAGGTACGTCGCTTGCGTTCGAATTTCCATAAAAGCCATTTCCGCAACACCAATTCCATTTGCAGAGCAACTGAACCACTGGCTCGACGACAACAAATGCGCAATGGATCTGCTACATTTGGATTGTGCGTTGGAAACGGCTCTCGAAACGAAAACGTGGTTGTTTTTGAAAACTCGTCTTATGCTGCTGTTGCGCACGTTTGCGACCAGTCTTGAAGATGACTTGACGTTTGTCGAAACGCATCAGAAGAAAGGACAACCGAAATTGGGGCATGCCAAGTCGATGCTAGTGCAATATCGCATCATCGAGAAGCGCATCCTTCGCGACGCAATGGAATATGTTGAGCAACGCAGTAGATCGTAGGCGGTTTCTTTTTTTTTTTGGAATTTTTTTTTTCTTTGTTGCCATTGATGGTCGAAGGACGATAGTCGGTTTCCTATTTATTTACCAATTTTATGATTGTGTGAGGATGCGTGATTATGCTGAAATGTCATTTTGAGAGTGACATTCCGAAGAGATGCTGTTGTTTTTTTGTTGACTTTTCTAGTCTCGACTAACCGAATATTCGTGAGCCAAAGATTTATTTAGAATTCTTTTAATGATTATTTCGATTTTGTTATGCATTTTTATTTGAAAATAAAGAGATTAACAAAGTGAATGGTTGGTTTTGTTTTGGGTGGTTTGAGGGAGTGGATGGGATGGGGGGTTGGAGTGAGAGTTTTTACCATAATTTCTTCTGGAGGTGGATTAGTCAAAGAGGGTCTTCCAAGGGCCTAACAACTTTCAAGATTTCTAGGTGGGTCCATTTAAACGAGGTTGCCCTGGATGGGAATCTCCATCTATCGCCTGACTTCCCCAAGGATATTGTCGTAAATTTTATTTAAAAAAAACGCTTCAATTTCATTCATAATTTATTGAAATTCTTGCAGAAAATGTTCAGCTTAACATAATTCTTATCGATAAGAGAAATCTTAATGAAAAATTCTATAAAATTAAAACGCTTTAAACACTAAATGAAGAGGGTAAGTATGGGCGAAGGAAATGACATGATTTTCCCCGATTCCAATCGGAGCTTTTGTGAAAGATTAAACAATTAAAAAAAAGAGGTTATTTCATTAATTTGCGGGTCATTTGAATCCAATATCTCAAATAGATTTCGATTTTGTTTTTGTTTTTGTTTTTTTTTTAGAAAAATAAAAATTCTTACAATTCTAATGCCAAACATTTGGCATATGGCATGGCGCTCCACAACGATGATTATGTATCACTCTTCCATAATTTGATCGTTTTATCATTTTCCAGAGCCGCCGATGCGATAATATTCTCCGTTGGATGACATGCCGTGCACAATACGGTGTCTGTGTGTCCTTGTAAGCGTTGAACGATCTCTTTGCTTTGTAGATTCCAGATGTAAACCATGTTGTCTTCACTGCCGGATACGATCCACTGTGAAAGATTGAAGGAGTTGTTAATTCGAGCCATCGAAACGGATTTACGTGAAGAGACTTACCTTTCCTCCGGTAACCGAGAAGTTGGCAAATATACAATACTTCTCGTTCTTATGACCCGTGTACGTTTTCAAGCATTTCCCCTTTGAGTAATCCCACAGTTTCAGAGTGTTGTCTAAGGTGGCGGCCAGAATGTATTTGCCGTTTGGCGAGAATTTGACGAAAGACACTGGCGGATTGTCGTCGTCGATGAGCGTTTTCAAACATTGGCCGCTGGCTGTGTCCCAGATGCGACACAGGCCATCGTAGCTGGAGGACACAATCAAGGAGCCATCTCGATTGAAATGAACCGCACTGACTGGATCCGAATGAGCTGGTAATGTTTTCAAACACTTTCCTGGAAGAGAATCGTTGATTGTTAGTTTCAGTTTCGGGATGAATCGGCATTTAAACAAACCTGTTCGGACATCCCATATTCTGACGCTCTCATCGAAGCTGCCCGACACAATCAAATTACTTTGTGGATTGAAATTACAGCAAAACACATAATTGCTGTGACCTTTCAACGTCTTGACGCATTTGCCGGTGCTCAATTCCCAGATTTTGAGCGTTTTATCGTCACTGGCGCTGACCAATAGTCGACTGTCGCTGGACCATGCAACATCGCTGATGCCCAATTTGTGGCCGGAAATCGTTTTTTCGTACTTGCCATCGTATGCACCCCAGATTTTGATAAGTTTATCGGCGGCTGGAATCAATTGAGGAACGTCATTCAAAACACCGTCCTTGACTCGGAATGCCGCTCAAATATACTTACACGAACTCGCCAACCATTCGCCATTCGCGCTGAATTTAACGGCTGAAATCGCTTTCGTGTGACCGGCCAATGTGAACTTCAGTTGATAATTTGGCTTCTGCAAGTGAGAAATGTTGATGTTCAATGTTCAATGTTGGTTTAGCGGAATCGCGAGCGGGGACACCTACCACTGAGGATGATGACTTGTTTGAGGTACTTGAGTTCAATGTATTCGGGCCTGATGGCGCACTTTGCATGGGCGGCGGTGGTCCACTGTGCATATGGCCGCCTTGATGACCAATTGGTACCATTTTTGCCGAATGTTTATCCGAAACGGATGGGCGCGTATGAAAATCTAACCTCAATTTTCGTTAATCACTCCAGTTTGCACACAAACTATTTCAAAACCGCTATAAATTGCTATTTTCACAGAATTTTACATTCTTCGACGTGCCTTCGTCAAATGCACGCCACTCGAACACGATTTTCGTAACAATTTTCCAGCGGTTGATTGATTTTGATTGAATGCAAAGCAAAATTATTTCTTTTTTTTTGGATGAAAAATGCCTGCTTGTATCTGTTTTGACAACGAATGTTCTTCGTAGACGGAGTGCACGCTTTGGCAGATCTCGTAGTTACATCGGCTTTGATTTCGATGTTTGCAGGTTGGCCATTCTGGTGGACTACTACGATTTGGTCCGTTGGGGGATTATTTATCGAAGAAATACGCCGGTTTCATCGTGACTGTGGTATTCAATGGAGATATTCAGGGAAAATCCTAATTAATTCCTCTTCAAATTCGATTTGAGACCAAAGTCAATTCCAAAATAACCTGAGACGCACTCATTCAAAGTTATTGAATGCTGCCAACGTGAAAAAAAACCAAAACCCAAGGCTGTTCAATATCGACTGACATTTCGCGAGAGTAAAATCAATTTTACAAAAATGTCTGCGTTGATTAAAACCTCGAAATTCACCCAAATCATTAATAAGAATCCGGCAGCAGTCTACACTGCGGTCCGAAATCGTGAGTAGAATATGTTCAAATGGGAAACGAGACTGATGCAAAACAGCACGATGGTTGTGGCTCGAGATTTCAGAGCCATCACTATTTTTACGTAACACACCAAAACATCGTCGAGCGATGTTGTTGCCATTCCGCTGGTTGTCGACAATTGACTAATGGATCTGATTGAATTCCAGATTGGAACAAGGACTTCAAGCCGGGAAAGCGCCCAGAGACCGACAAAGAGCGAGAAGCAGCCGCTAGGAAATATAATCTATTGCCAGAGGAATACAAACCGTACGCCGACGATGGTAGTGCCACAGAAGCGATTCGATAGAATGACACTTGATTGAAATTCCTTCAAATTTTAGGCACTGCTCCCGGTGATTACCCGCATTTGCCAGACGTTTCCACCGAAGCTAAGGATGCATACTATCCATACGATTTCCCTGAGATGAGAAGAAATTACCAGGAGCCCGTGAGTGCACTTTAATCCCACTCCAATCAAGAACCAACCTCTCACCGAACCCTCTTCTTCAGATCCACGTCGATGTCGATTACTACGATGAAACTCGCGTCGGCAGAGACGCCCCGCTGCGGTTCTCAATGGGAACCATGTGGGCCTGTTTCTTGGGTACCATGGGAGGCGCTGTGTTCTTGAACTGGTTCTTTGAAGACAAGAAGATGTTCCGACCAGTAGTGCCCAAGGTCTATCCCGGTGAAGACAAAACTCACTACTCGTTTGAACCAGCCAAGTGAATGGAGACACCGCAGACGCTTAGAGCAAATTCGATTTTCTATTTTCTTCTCCAATTCGAAAAATTTATGTAAATAAATATGATGTTGATTCAAATTGTGTGCTTTGATTTTGGATTACGGGGAAAGTGGAGGACTCACCAATAATTCTCGAAATATCCTGGACAAGAACCATTCACTTTAGAAACACCCGGTTCGTCGTCGACTGTCATCCTCTTTCTAATGCATCCGTCTCCCTCTAACTCATAACAACAACAATGGCTCTGTGAAATACGTTATGTTTATGCAGCAAACCGAAAATCGACATCAGTTGAATTTTGTCATTTGCCGAAGCAAAGGCAATATTCCAGCCAGGCATTTGGTTAATCAGAGTGCGTTATTTATGTGAATGGGACGGATTGTGGGTGCATTTGATTAGAGTTGGTCAACGAAATCGGCGTATTCAATTTGAGATCGCGCGGTGTCATTTGAAAATCATTCAAAGAAGAAAAGAAAAGTAAAGAAATAAATAAAAAACCAAAAAAGGACGACCCCTCAAATCACAATCAAAACAAAAGAAAGTCAAACAAATATGGCTTCAACCTCATACTTTGAAATCTTTGTGATCTGTTTAATTCTTCTGTTACCATTTTTGTACGAAACCAGTCATGTTTTTCGTTATTATTTTAAATTTGCCATTTATTACGTGGTCACATCGTTCAATTCAATCATTTTGATTCCGGCGATGCTGTTTCGTCCATGCGATGTTAAAAATTTGCTGTAAGTATTTTGGTGTGACGAAGGGGGTGAGCGGTAGGACGGTCCGCCAGACCAGAGAATGTAAAAAAAAGATATTTCGAGTGAATTTGGTCCGAGAAGACGAAAACAAAAAAACAAGAAAACCGTAACACACTCGACTTTTCATTCATCAAATAAATGTGTTTTTCGCCCGAATCGACGATCGATGCGAACAAACACACACCGCCATAAACAAATCAAACAGTCGAATTCATGCGTTAATATTCATAACGAGGCAGATTATATCGATTTTTATCACACGTCGTGACTGTGCGAACCAACAGCAGGAGCTTCGTTGACCGCACTCGCATTTCGATGAGTTTTCCGCTGTTGTGAAATTCATCGTTAGAGCCGATTCGATCGGTGCTGATTCACCACGATAAATGTCAACTACCGTTGATTTCTCGTCGTCCTGCAATAGACCGATGTCTGTCGCCGCGTATCGCCTCTTTCTACGGCTTTCCACGCGGCAAAACTACCACATGTTCTGCCCGATTCGGTATTCCGTTCGCGACTGAGTCACTCTTCTCGCATTGTTATTGTATTTCCATCAAACAATTGTCATTTCAATCGGCTAATCAATAGTAAACGACGGTCAGATTATAAGTTTTGAATAATGCATGACTCGAAATCGGACGAATCGCTTACAAATTCATTGAATTATTTAGAATGCGACGGTTGCCGATGGAAAGTGAGGGAGTTGTTTTGTGTGAACGACCTCCGAAAATGTCATCAAACATCTGCGTGTGATATTGATTTTTCGTCGACAATCGGCCGCTTTTGTGCCGATTTGATGGCCCAGAATTCGGTTTGTTGTGGTTGTTTTTCGCTTCAAACAGATTGTGGAAACCAGTTGCCGCGCTTGATGTTTGAACAGATAACCGCAAATTTGCTCTTCATTGACGTCCGTCGACCGCACACCACAGTTATCAAATCGTATTTTTATTTTATTTTTTTTTTTCGAAGACACGACCACACGCGTTATTCTGGGGATTGCCTCAATGATTCTTATCGTTTTCGGAGCAACGATCCTTGGCATCATTTGGGCCGTTTGTGCCGAATTGGATCATCGAAATGATGCTACAACTTCGACCCGACCTTGTCATCGCCGAAATTATCGAAAGTTGAATTGAATTGTGCTAATCAATTAGAGACTAGAAATTATCCAATTGCCCCGTACTGAAACCTTGAAGAGAACGTAATTAATGCAGCACGGCAACCTCTGTCGCTAGATAGCAGGTTTGACCGATCATAATTGAGGTTATTAAATCTGCTTGGTGAAGCCAATGAAACGACTACTAAGCGGGCAAATGGTCGAATTTAGGGCAAATGTTGCCCGTCGATGGCATGTTCCACTGACGGTAATCCCCATCATTCACTGACCGCACTGACATGACATCATTTCATTCTCAAACCGACTGAAATCATTCACGAATCACGACACTCCAAGTCACCGCAAGGAGGACGTGGATTTGATGCTCTTCTCACAGAATCAAATTTCGGGTGTCATGACCGCAACAACAAACTTCACCCGCGTCAATTTCGAATGTCTGCAGTGAATTTGTCGCAACGACAAGAGCGGATGCATTCATTGAATCGCCTTGAACTTGCATCACATTGCAGTCGGTTCATATCGATCAACGCACACGAGTGAACCTCATTTCGTAACCAGACGAACGAGAACGAAATGCGGTACAATCGCATCAGCAGCGAGTTGTAAACAAAGTGTCGTATTGGCCGTAGTTTGTGGAGATTGAGAGGCAGTCATTCGCCATGTGGCGTCGGAAAAACGATTACATATTTCGTTTTGGAATCGGTTCGAGTGCAGTCGATTCGAGTGAATGGGTTTCCATTGGCCATTTTCATCATTTCGAATGCCGAGGCGTTATCAGTTTCAAGCACACAAAATCAATTTTTTGTTAGCATTCGGCTTTTAATCGGTGGAAGGAGGTCATGGTCGCCGTTTTTCGATATCATTTCAATGACGTGCTCGAGAATTGCATGAAAGGAAGAGGACCTGCGGCAGCCTTCAATGGCGTCGTAGGCCAATTCTATGGAAGTTCTCCGTCAACAAACCACCCTTCGGCTCGGCACAAATCAATTGTGAGGCGATTGGATTAACAATGCAATTCATAAAGTCAATAAAACTTTTGAATTTTTTATGTCGATCAACAAGCTAATGAATGTGTTGTTGGGTCGTTAAGGCCGCATTGAAAAAATTCCAAATCCCGATAGAGGCAAATCTATGAAAAATTGTGAATTCAGTAAATCAATTATTTAGCAATTGTCATGTCGATGTCATGCAAATGAACCATCAACAAGCGAAATGATAACAGTTGTTTTGATGCATAAATTATTTGAACCGTGAATGGCATCGTCCAATTGGCATGCGTGGTCACGATGTCTCATACGCAAAGCGAGTCGAATGCATTTAAATGAGAATGAATTGTCGTCATTCGCGAATGCTGGGTGGGAGAGCGGGAGGTGTGTTGTTCCGAAATGGGTGGGCCTGTGAAACGACACATTGAAATGATCCTTTGAAAGGATTCATCCGAAGATTCGCAAAGGACATAAAAAGATTTAATTTTCAAGGAAACGACATCAATTGAGAGACTCTTCCACGAAAACCGGTTCATCCTTGAATGTATTCAGTATTCATTTGTGATTTTGTATCTTTATTTGAATGGAAAACGCTGTGCGAGCAGTCGGTAATTGGAAATCGATTTTGATGAAGCATTTATTTGTAAAACAAAAAAAAATGGAAATGAATAGGATTTCGAGTGGGTGTTAGTTGCTTTGCAAGAAATTTTGATCAAATTGATGCGTCATTTCTGATTGAATTTTCATTTTGAAATGGTTGAGTCGAGGACGAAACACAAAAGCAAATGTATTTCCATTTCCAAGGTTCTAATTAACGTTTTGAATTCCGAAAATTGCAGATGGGCAAGCTCGTTCTGTCGCCACATATCGACCTTGTTGGGCTTGAAATGGGAGCTGCGAGGCAAAGAGCATTTGGAGAAGGACCAAGCATGCATCATTGTGGCGAATCACCAGAGCTCATTGGATATTTTGGGTGAGTGAACGATTTCATTCAAGCGATTCGCCGATAAACTAATGACTTTAAACTGTTTCAGGCATGTTCGACATTTGGCCCGTAATGAATAAATGCACAGTGGTGGCAAAACGGGAGGTCTTCTTCGTCTGGCCTTTCGGATTGGCCGCCTGGCTGTGCGGACTAATCTTCATCAATCGCATGCAATCGGGCAAGGCTCGAGATCAGCTTCGCGATGCCACAACGCTAATCAAAAGCAAGAATATCAAACTTTGGTTGTTTCCCGAGGGGACGCGTCGCAATACCGGTGAAGTGCATCCGTTCAAGAAGGGAGCATTTCATATGGCCATCGATGGGCAACTACCCATCTTGCCAGTTGTCTTCAGTTCGTACAAGACCTTCATGGACGACAAAAAGAAAAGCTTAAACAGTGGCCGGGTCATCATCACAGCTCTGCCACCCATCTCGACCCAGGGAATGACCAAGGATGATTTGGATGGATTGTTGGCTGGCACTTACGAGGCCATGAGCACAGTCTACCAACAGACCAGTGGCGAAGTAGCCGAGCTCCACAAAATCACGCAAGAGCAAACCAAGAGTCAAGCGAATGGTCCGAGCCGTTCGTCGATTCTGTTGGGCGACAACAGTCTCTTCAATCGTTACAACTTCTTTATGCCTCCCCAACCACAAGCACCATCAGCGCCAGCAAATTAATTGGAACTTTTGCTCAAACAATTTGATGCAATTTGCCGTGGCATTTTGCATTTGAAAACGTTCATCGTCATCATTTCCATTCACGATCATTACTGCTTCACGATCTTTGATCAATTTTGGGGTTTAGGATAATTATTCCTTGCCAGAACGAATTTAATAATTTGCTGTTTGAAACGGACCGATTGACATGATTGTTGAACGGGACGGGAAGGGAAGGAGGGAGAGGTCTTAGGAGAATTCCTTTCGGACCGACGCCTCAGGTTGGATTCAAATTAAGTTTCGTTTGGAACCGTTCAGAAGGGTGCTCGAGCATTGCGACACCTTTGGACGTGGAATCCAAGCACTACCGGATTCTGTAAGGATAATTCTAGACCATTCTCACATACATTTATGAATTAAGTCTCAGCAGGATGCCCTTTCAATCGAGAACGGCGTCAATTCGTCAACGATTCGCCAACACTATTCCAAGCAATAAGCAATCGTTAATTCAAAATTCTAGTCGAATTGCGTGCACTTTGAATGTTTAATATTGGATTTAACCCTCTTTCACATACACACACACAGACACAGGTACACACACACTCGCTCGAAACAACTCAATTTCGATTACCGAACCGGCAAACGACTGATAAAACCGCAATGATGCAAAGGAACCGTTGTGAATATTTGAAATTATTGTTGCCAAAGAATATTTTCGAATCAAGCTCAAAGGAAAAACCGAAAGGAAAAAGAAAAAAATCTTTGTTTCGTGAATTTCTTTCGAAAAAAAAAACTTGAATTCTTAGATCGCCTTTCGTTTTCGATGGGCATTTAAAAGAATTTAATCTATTTACTATTCACATCGTAAACGCATTCCGTCGACTTGATTGGAGGAGAATATGTATGTAGAATAGAACTTGGTGAACAAATTTCGTCATTAGCTTAACGGGAGCACAGTCTCATTGATGAGGAACACTTATTGATTGCAATCCTTTTACATTTAATTAATTTAATTAAGCTAAATTAATATTTAATTAATTCGGCAAAGATGACAATGAAAGAACAAGAAAAGGAAAACACTGAATATTTTGTATGAGAATGGAAAACAATCTATGTTTTTGATTGGCTTTGTGTATCGATTTCGATGAAAGGCTAATTCTTTATTATTATGGATTAATCAAAACAATATTTTATTTTATAAAAATTCAATAAAGTTTTTATGAAATTATGAGAAGTTTATGTTGGTTTTTCTTTTTCCGTCCTCTTCCGTCTTTCAGGGATTCTCAACGGGATGGTGCTGTTGGCTCTGTGATGCGCTCGGCAGCAAGGACCCATCCGACTGCATCAGTTTCAAATATGAAAGTTCTCTCACATTTTGACGTATATCAATTTATTCTGTCTTGTTCATTTCGAAATATTCCCCAAATAGATAACAAAGAAACTTAAATCACCGTTATTCATTGAAAAAAAACGACGTAAACTTTACGATGGGTTCCGATGATCAGAAAACCTCATGAAATTAAGTTGGTTATAATGCCCTGGGTGAGGGAGCAAAACGTATCAAAGACTGCACCATCAATCTCTTCAGTTCCAGCCGAATCGCTTTGAGCCTCATATTTCTTGATGATCATCCAGGCAAGGGTGATCATGGGCGTGGATTTGCTGCGATTGCAAACGATCAAAAACTGGTTGATCTCATCAATCTCGAATGGAAAATCCACATTGTTGATGAATCCCTCGATTTCAGAGCTGAACGAGGCAATTTCCGTATTGCGTTTGTCCAAAATCAATTTAAAAATCAATTTCTCGGTCGCAGTGGATCGTTTTGGTATTTCAACCAGCACCTGACGCAAGGCCCCGCTGTAACTGGAGCCACACTGCATCAGCTTGATGACAACCTGAAACAGAAACACGTTCATTTCCCTCATCGGATGGTTGCAGTCCGCCGTCATTTTCAGTAGTTCATTCGTCATTCCTTTCGCTCCAAAATAGTCGCAAAAAACTGGAAAATATCTCCCAAACAGCTTTATGTTGCGTTTGATGAACTCTTGGTAGATTTCAACGACTTTGTGTTCATGCGTCAAATCCAGCCGTCTGCGAATTTCATTCAAGTCGGGTAGAACATGCGCGAATTCGCATGGATCTGACAGCGTTGCCGGGCAAATGTCATTCAAAAAGCGATAGCACAAATTGGGAAAGAGATTGACGAATCCGAATGTTTGATGACTTGAGTTTGGATGTGAAAATGGTTTGCGAGTTGTAACTTGGTCTCCATTTGACTGAGGCAACGAGCATTTCTGCAACAATGAGAGGAATTTCTTCGGTCGAACCGTCTGGTTGACGGGATAGGTGCCATTGATGCCATCTGGGGTCTCTGCGATCACCTGAATGTCATCTGAAATTTCTGGTTCAACGGCGCTCTGTCGCACAACCTGCAAAAGAAAGATAATCAACGGAGCCCCACCAAATCGATGTTCTGCCAACTTACAGCGACCGCTGGAAGCACTTTTTTCTTTTTCCATTCGGGATGACGACGAATTCGGGGATCTCGATCTACCAAAACTGGCTCGACAGCTTCTGTTTTACGTTTCGCAGTAGCTTGTGCCACACACTCATCAGAAAGATTCTCCAATTCGACGACAGCCTTATGATCAACAATATCAACTTCGTGTACGATATCGTTCTTCACTTCCAACGAAACACTACTCAAATCGATGCCAAACACATCCCGAATGCAGTGCATATTCTCTTGGAAATTATCCATTTTCAGAAAAAAATGTTTTAAAATCAAAAACAAACGACGCGACTCAACCACAACAATTTACAGTTAGTCAACACAAACTGACTTCTTGCAGAGGCCGTTCCGTTCAATCGACAAGCTGCCTTTTCTGTTGAACGGTTTTCAAGCAGTTCGAACAAAACCTGTCAACAGAACGAGAAGAAGCAGAGAACCGATTGGCCAAAAGGAGCTCCGGTTTAACAGCACAAAAGACGGTGGCGGAGTGGAACGAGAGGCCGTTGAATGTTTTAGCGGTTGGTAGATTATCGATTTTTTTCAAAGTGAAAGAGTGCTCAAAGGATATTGGCAATGCGAAACGTGAAATGCTGAGGAAATAATTGAAATTTAAGTGTTTGCGAATTGTCATTTGATTATTGCGTGATTTCGAAGAGATTCCCGTTGCATTCCGTTGATTACAAACATTCTTCTGGTGAATTTTCAATGAGATTCCAGTTTATTTACGATAAATCTGATTGAGTGCCAGTTATCAGTGCCATTCGCAAGGGAAGAGTCATCAAGTTCCGTGCAAAAAAGCGAGACAAACCGCAGAACTAAAGTGAATATTTCCCGGAAGAACAGCTGACTTCCGAATCGAAAACGAATCGAAAAGAAGACAAAATGTACAAGACCATTCGACATGGAGAGAATAGCCTTCAATACACGATATTACCACAACATGATGAGGCTCGCGATGGGAAACATTTCCAATCACGTCATCGCCGAAAGAGAGATCTCTCCACGTATATCATTGTGTTTGCAATCATTTTGATAATTGGTGCAGCATTGGTGATATCATTGCGGATAGCTGTTGGTGAATTGATGGTTCGCAATCCGAAATGGCTTGAGAATGGAAATCAAATGACGAAAAATGTTAAGCAACGATTGTACGCTGCGATTTATGGTCGACATTTGCCTGAAATGCATCCGTTGAATGCTTCCATAATCGCCAATATCACCGATGAGGTGTCCACCGTGGATGTGACTTCCGTCAAGCTCTCGTTGCCCATGAGCATTGTAACACAGGAAACGGTCACGCAAACGACAACCATTGCAACTACACCGGAAGTGGTCACCACAAAGGCTGCTCCACCAGTAACAGATGCTGCGGAAATGACCACCATGAATGCCGTTATTGTAACTGCTGGTACTGTTGCTCCGCCAAGTTCATCATCGGTGACGTCATTCAGCGATTCAAGAACAATGAAATTCGATCAATCACCGGCCATTGATGCCAAAACAACTGTTGGCACCGATGTCATTGTTCACAAACTGAATGTTGGCAAACAAATGGAAAACAAACCGTGGATCAAATCTTATTGGCCATTTGTTGATGCGTCCACATATTTCCAATGGACGGTGAGTCTTTCAATTCCATTCCATTTGAATGGCTTCAATTTCAGTTATCAACCACCGCCCGGTCGTTCATTCAATCATTTCAGGACTACGAATCTGAAGACAACATTCTATTGCCAGCCATATTCGGAGCAGCCATTCTCTCGATTTTCGTTCTCATATTGATCTGTGTTTTGACCAAAAACAAACGTTGCTGCTGCAAGAGACGCGCTAAAATTGACTTTATGGTGGGTTTCGAGTCGGACAATGGCCGTATCGATTGATTTACTTTGAAAATTTTGTTTCAGACCATCGAAAGTCAACATGGTGACGATGCAACGCTTCTAACGCAAAACGACAACAACACGTCCGACGATGAGTAGATGAACGATCGAATATCGAATGAATGAGAGAATGCTTTCGTTTTTCACGTAAAATTTTTCAATTTCATTCTTCACGCGTCACAAATTCAAAGCCGACAAAAAAAAAATATTCTGTATCGAATCGCAAGGACGCGAGGCGTCCATTGGGTGATGTTTGATGTGTGCGTTCAAAAAAAAAAAAAAAAAGAGAAGGAAAAACTTTTTGAATGATAATTCCGTGTTGGTGCTGGTTGACCCGATGTGTGGCGACAATTCACACACGATATCATCCTAGGACGACGCTTGCAACAAACATTTCCATCAACTATTTAACCAATGAAAGACTGCACTCAAAAACTATGCATTTTTGTGCC
>JANSTV010054394.1:0-13259 GCA_027564135.1 Lestremia cinerea
GACTCTCCGCCATGATCTCGAGCCATAATGATGAGGTCGAGCGGCTGCTTGAAACGTCACCCAATGATGTTGGCTCTTGTCCCAAATTAGAAGTTTAACAACTTTATCCCGACCACCTCACATTTTCCATGCATTTTAATTCAGTCCCTGCCGAGCCGTGCCGAAAGAGCCACATCAGCATATGTTCACCCATTCAATTATGAATTTTCCATTCGCATTAATGCAGCGCACGGCGTGCCAGTGCCACCGAAATTAGCTTCATGACCATGTCCATTGTGATGGATGGCCCAAGGCAAACCGACCGGCCGACGTGCACCGACTGATAGGCGACTGTTAACAAATTGGTGCGGGCCAAGCAGAACGGAGACACAGAAAATGCTTTCGGAATTCCGCTTTTTCAGCACTCGCATTGAGACGTCACAAACATGTTTCGAATCAAACTCCGTTCACAAGTCAATTAATCATGGCTAATGGATTCAATCACGACAACGATTTTCGAATGAAAGAAATCTCACTTTCCTTTTCGATTCCGTTCTGATATCTCATGCGAATAAATTACTGCTCGTCGGAACAACGGGGCGCTCTAAGCTGTTCTCCTCGCCAGTCCATCGCTCGATTAGAGACGGCCCCAAGGCGAGCTTTCCCAAACGAAAGCTCAAATGGTGCACGCCACGAACTTTCGAACGCCCAGAGCTTTGCTGAGCTCAGCCAAGACAATTACAAAAGCTCTCGAAAGCACAAAGCTCACCGGAGCTTTCGCTTCGGATACAACTTTTCGTTACGAATTCAATCGCCTCCTCATCGCCACCTCCTCACCATTGGAGCAAACGTTCAAAAGTCCTCCCCGGAAATCCCGTTGATAAATGGCGGCTCCAGCATAATGCGGATAATCCTCCCGCAGAGAATGCCCCATCATTCATCAGAGATTTGAGAAAATGATTAATTCACAAATAGTTGATTGTTTTCGTAACGAATTTGCGATGCATTCAACGTTGAATATCGTCGATTGCGCAACCGCCGCCCGAAACGATTGAAAATGAAAAGCCAACACAGTCGTTGATCGCGTGTTTTCACAAAACTGCGTCGTGGTTTTCTTTGTCTCGCTCATTGTCGGGCCCATTGCAAGCAAGCTCCATCAGGTTGTGTGGTCGGCACAAGCCAAACAAACATCTCATACAAACCAAGCCATTCACAGTGGCTGCACAGTGAATGTTTTAGTGTGTTTTGCGTAGCCCCCGAGTGGGGTGCACGCGTTTGTTTCGTTGATTCTTTGTTATTTTCTTGTCGAATGACACATTTTCGTGGCCCCGTGCTGTTTTGTGTTTCGATCGAATTGTGACAGTTGTTGGAAAACGAAGAAAATCCCGTTTGAAATAAATTTTGGTGAATAAACGCAAAGCATCGCTCGAAGCATCGGTGCTTTCAACAGAAATTTTCAAAATCGACTGGAGCAGACAACGACCGAACCGAACCGAAAAAGAGACGCGATTATCGATTACCTTGACACAGATTCTGAATGAAAGACGCATCGAAATTGTGTTGTCCCGTTTGGCGGCAGCTGGTTTTCACTTTCCTTCGCCCGCAGAATCATCGATGGTGCATTCGGTGGACCAATGAGTGGAGCGAGACAACAGCACAGGCCATTGTTTCGCACAGGGTGTCAAGCTTGACGTTTCGTTGGTTGGCCAACTACAACCAAGGAGAACATGTGGTAAGTCGCATATAACTGTTGACTCTATTGAGATGTGGCTTCGCATCGACATCGCGATGATGCCGCTCAGTGCTAATGGCCTGGAAAACACGTGCACAATAATTTCTCAATTGGATTTGGTGATTGTTGATAATCGCATTGAGACATGAGCTTTCCACAGCGCTCGCTTGCCTTGCTCAATCAGCTGAACAGCAAATTTATGGATGGCTCGGTGCGTGATGGATTAATCGGGGACGAGTGCCACCCACAGCCGGATTTGCTGGTAAAATTCGATCGACGGCAATTTGAGGCAATTGCTTCGCAACAGTGGCTGCTACGTCGGTGTCACACGCCTCACAGCAAGGCGAATTCCTGCGAAGCATTCCTCCCACCCAAATCGTCACCCCAAATCAGATTCTACCCCAACAAAGCCAAGGATCTGTTGCCTACAATTCACTTATTTTCGTTTGATTGGATTCGAACACAAAACCCTTCTCATCGAAGGTTGAAGCGCCCAGCACCAACTCAATGCAAACATCATTTCCATATTTTTGAGCGAAAACTGTCGATTGACGACGGGAAACGATGACATTCACATCAATCTAGCGGAGATGGGGCATATCTGCTTCTTTTTTTTTGTTTCCTTCCAAATGGAATTCACTTCATTCCGCTTTCAACTCGCTTGACATTTCGGTCGATATCCTCCTCGATGGTTTCATCAATAAATTTCCTTGAGAAAACTTGATTGATTTGCAAAAGTCAGCCAGCGATAAGCCACGTGCAATATTGTTCGTGCAGGTCGTATTCAATCGATGCCAGTCGGAATTATTCAAATTCGGCTAAAGTAATTAAAAATGACAAAAAAACGAGGAATTCCTGTCTCTTTCATGTTGGTTGATCACCTCGTCCTCACACAGACACGGCCGCACGCAGACATGGAAACGCATCGTTAAAAAACGATATCAAGCTGACTGCAGCCCTTGGCGTGTCGAGACCGGCAAGTGATTGTCGTCATTCGAACACGTGATTGAACTTCCGAATCGCGCTGTGCATTGCCATGCTCCATCTCGCTCATCGACCTTTTTATGGAAACGGGCAAACACACTGACCAGATATTCGATAGCATTATCTCATGCAAGCGGTCATTATCGAATTTGTTTTAGTCGTTTTGAGTGCTACTGCTCGATCGGCCGCATAATTCCAGCGGAATTCATTAACCTTTGCGATTCAAACCGCAATAAAGCTTCACCGCGAAACTCGTTCCAAAGAAGAATTTCCAGTCCGTTACGAGACATTCGCCCCGATAACATCGCTCATTCTCTCGAAACCATTCTCACTTCAATCAGCATTCGCTTTCCTCAATTAATAAACCATATGGGAATTTCATGTGATTCAAACGCTGTCTCGATCGATGCTTGAACCGTCCAAGCCGAATGTCAAATTCAATGCCAAGGTTCGAGTGGATTTTAATGAGCTTCGCTTTGGGAAATGTCACATCGATTTTGGAGCCTCCGAAAGTTTCGTTTCGACCATCGAGTTGTGCATTTGGGGGAAACACCCCTCATCCCTCCCATTCGGCCCGCAGCTGCGGAAAACTGGGTGCGGAGCTAATTACGGTGAAACGAATCGGTTTTATGGGCTCCGCAACAGCACTGAATCCCACCCAAGTCGCCCATAAATCAACGTTCTAGTTGACTCGAAATGGGTCAAATTGAATGCACGCGATCACCTTCAGCCGCAAACTACCGAGTTTTGGATCGAAAAATGACACAAATCCACTTGATCGATTCTCCCCCAAGCAGTGGGTCAAACCCAATGATTTGGTCAACAACTTTTGAACTTGAAGAAAAAATCGTCCGTTTTGAAATTCATAAATTTCATTTCATCATCGTCAATCAATGACGATAGCAGTGTTTTCGTTGATTGAATCATTTGCGCTCTGTAAAATTGAAATGAATTGGCGCCGCTGGTTCGAAATGTGTCAACAAATGGCGTGATTCGTTCAGAGCGAATGATTGATGTAGGCCTTGGATCGCCTCTCCTCCCGGCCGACCTCAGTCCACTCGGGATAATCCTCAAAGGGCAAGGTCATCCGCACAGGCACAACCCCGGAAAATCGAAAGGGCCTCAGCCCATTCCGAAGATGAGAATTATAAAGCAATTAGCCCGGTGATTTTCGTGGCGCTCGCATCACATGCCTGAACGGATACTTGTTGCTGGCTGATGGGCCGTGTGCCGCCTCAACGTCGACCCATACGCACCGCACAGCGCAACACAAAACACTGTGCGATATCCCGATCAAAGTGCCAATACCAGAACGAGCGGGGTCGCAAACGAGCGAATCATATCGTTTTGCTGTTCGTCAACATTATTTCGATTCAGAACGAGTCGAGTGTTCTGTGCCAGTAGTATCACAATCGTGACTCGTCAAACAGCTCTCAATTGCTCGTGAACTTGACTGTCGATTGTCGAAAACGGATTTGTTGTTTGTTCGGATGGTTGCGCGTTCGTCCGAAGGGTATCAGTCAAGTGGCTCCGGCATCCATCGAAAAACAAGTGAGTGACGTTCACGGTGCTTGCCCAATCGCCTGGCAGAGTCGTCAATGGAAAAATCCTTCTCCAAAACCACGATGAATCGCGACGAAACATGTGCGTGAGCACCGCAGCCGGACGAAGAGAAATGCTCGTGAAATTAATTTTCATTTTCGTGAAACGGCAATCGAACGGTTCGGTGAATTGTGGCTAAAAATAAGACGCATTTGCAATTTTGTAGAGTCAATTTGTCGCACGGCAATCGTCATCCCGTCAGCTTGTGAGTGAAATAGAATTTTCAGCTGTGCGACGACCGATCAGTTGTTGTTCATTCACGTTTTTCCGTCGCGTTCGAATCTCGGCTTGGTGTGTCGCCATCGACACACGCGTGCTGCTATTTGGCGCAACTGTTTGCCCCGAACGATTCTCAGAGAAAACACAAAGCCATTGTTTGCCCTCCGACAGTGTTGCCGTTCGTGATGCATTTCGGTCGGGTGCGATTCATTCGGTTTGTTTTGATTTGAGCGAGAGATGTTGGCCGAGATTATTGTCGTAAACTGTTGGTTGATTCGCACTATTTGGATGCGGTTCAGTGGCCAACGGTGTGTCTCACTCCACTCAGCATGCGTTTCAATGTGTTGGACATGTTTTCCACTTTTCCGCGATGACCTTTGGATTTTCTTTGTTCGACAAAATTGCGATTCATTCCAAGCGGAACGCCAACAACGACCTTTTGTCCTTCCTCGACCAAGTGCTTGGTTAGCGTGGCGTTCCAATGCATCGACATTCCCGCGTATCAAAAACGATCAACGCATCATTCCACCGGCCATCAACGTGAAACGTGCTCATTTCACACAAACACACTCAAGTCTGGCTGTCGGTGAGGCGAGTGGTGTCCAATTAAATTGCTTACCAGAAATTCCGCGAATGCGATTAATTTCATCAACTCGGAGCATCTTTTCCGGCTAACGATTTCGCCAATTTGCGTTTTTGCTTAATTTTTCACCGTTTTTTTTTGCTTTCGTCCTGAGGAATTTGCAACGACAGCAAAGCAAGTCATGAGATCGAAGTGACGACGGTGAGACAGTTAATTGTTCCACTCAACGGCATTGTTATTCTAAATCAAATCAACGTCACTGTCAACGCGCTTCGAACGCAATCCACGCGTGACGTCTGTGTGTCGAGGGGCGTTTCATGGAGATTAATTGAAGAAAATGAATTCAAGTACTGGCAGATGCGGTTAGATTGCCGGCTCATCCATCGCTCCGGAGCGGCTGCCAAGCAAACTGGAATGAATTTAGAGGATCCTCTCAACACTGCAATTGCCTTCAATTAATTAACTGCGAAGGCGGATTCATCGGTTTGTTAAACGGTTCGGTTGATTCGGCACAACCCGTTTAATGAGCCCCAATCCAGTGACGGCACACTCGGTTATCACGTGACCTTTCTTCGATGGTGCTAAATTTATCGCAGACGAATTCTCCATTGTTGACTGACAATGGCTCGGCTCGCCTCGAAAATCAGACAAACAATGGCCATTAGTCATCGGCATTCGGGATGGTTATCGATCGAAAGGCGAAACATAATTCACAATCGCAAAATGCCTCAAAAAGCGAATCAGCTATCAGAGCTGTGGCTTATCGGTTCGACGATTCCTCGATGGGAATCTTATGGTTTTCGGGTCGTTTGCGGTGGCGGAGGCGACGCGCAAAGGGCATATTTGCCGAGAGAATGATTAATGAATTGCACAATGACTGGCTGTCGAGATTGAACCACTCGAAGAGCGGTCGTTGTGATTTCGAAGCGATCGAACTGGATCGACAAAAAAAACACATCGCAATTCATGATCTTCATTAAATCATTATCTCGACGGACGTCAAGTGAGTGTCGTATGTTATCAGCGGCTGCGGACATCAACTTGAAGAATCGACGGAAAAAACAAGTGTGCAGTTTGTTTTCAGCTTTAGCTCGCAATAATCGCGTTTGTTTGGTTAATCCGACCAAGGATTATGAGCGGTTCGGCTGTTGTGATAAGTGCTTTGCGGGACATTCTAAAGATTCGCTGCTTACTTTGCCGCGTCGAGCGACAGACGGGAGAATACACAACGGAATGTGCAGCGAATTGTTCTCGATTTTATCTTTGTTTGATTTTGGATGCACGACTCACGGCCATTTCTCCCGCGCAATCGTTTGATGAATGAGTTACGACGAGACCAAACAAGTCATTCCAATTTGCCATCAAAACAAGTCGTAACTCATGCAAGACGCAAGACACATCCCACGTGCCGCACTCAATCCAGCCATTGTCACCGTCCGACACAGCACAGCGGCCATAATCTGCTTAATCGGTCTGAGGGTTAAGTCGTCACGTTTCCCCAAACGTTCCACATTCACAAGAAACATCGCGTGTGTGTTTGCCTTCTTTCCTCTTCACTTTTTTTTCTGTTGTTTCGCCGTCAGCAATCAACTTCCGAGACAATCCACGCGAATTACGTTAAATCCTGCAATTTTACTCGAAAAAACGAAGAAAACAAAAGAATTTCCATTCTGACAGACGCTTAATCGCATAATCACTGCTTTTGATAATCCGCTCCGAAGGTGCGAATGTCTTATCGCTCGTTCGATGTTTGTGCATGCAAGATGTCACGTTTGGCATTACATCAAATCCGGCATATTCCGAATTCTGAATCAATGAAGTAACGCTGACGATGCGGTTCGAGTGGAGGGGGGAAGGGGTTCATAGGTTTATCATCGCCGGAATCAGTGGCGAGATTATCAACGCTGCGCTGCGTCCGGGAGGTCATGGACATTTCCCGGAAGTCGACAGTTTCACGAGCTTCAGTGAAGCGTCATCAAATCGATGGGAGAATTCTGGTCTCGAACGTCTATTCAGGCGAATGATGAATGGCAGCGGCAACAAGCCAGAAAAAAAGTTCAAGTAGTTTGCGGATGGAAGGAGCAAAGTGTGGTTGAACTCCGCCGGTGATTCGTTGGGATCAACCCTGTCCCCCCTCCCCCTTTGGAAATTCACATTAAAACTTAATTGTGGATAATGCACGAGGCGAAAAGTTTCCGTTGGGATCTTCCTCGCTCAAGTGCGGTTTGTGTGAATCGAGCGAAAGAGCTGCGTTGTGAACAATGCTTCGACCTTCGAGTTTCCGTTCAGATTTGTCATTCATCGTCCGCACTGTGATTCATTCGCCAGTGAGAGAGCACTCTATCGCCGAGTGAGTCACATCCCTCCGACCGAACGTGTTGAAAATCTCAGCGAATCGCTTGGGAAAGGCATGCCTCGTCCTCCCTTCGACGATTCACCCGGAAAAGCCTTGCAAGTAATCGCACTCGACTCGATTAACATCGGAAACGTCACAGATTCATTCCCAGAGAGTTTCGCTCAAATCACAAAACCGCTCTCGACCGCTAATCTTATCGTGCGACTCGACGATAGACATCGAAAAAAGTGCACCTTCGCTCCGTACTGAATCTGAGCAGTTCGGTGTTCGTGTGCGTGTCTGTGTGTGTGAGTGTGTTTGTGTGCGAACGACGTAACAATCGACGATGATAATTTATTATTCTGTCGGCTCGCATCTCTTCCAGTCTTTCAGTCAGATCGACCACATCGAAACGAAACGGGTCATCACACCGACACACAAACGCACACGGGCGATCAGGCGGCCCGAACGCGTGAACGCGTTAACGCACACCAACACAATCGCCAACTGATAATCATTATCGTCCACTGGGTGGCTTAGTTGATTATTAAAATCGGTGTTGTGCAGTCGATGCTTTTTGCCCAACGCTCGAACCGTTTGGTGACAGTTGCCTTGCTGAGTTCGTGCGAATCCAGTCACATTTCGGCGTGAATTGCGACCGACTTTTCTTGTTCAATTTGAAATTTCTTGTGGTTTTTTTTGTTTTTGTTTTTCATTTTTCGTTTTTCGTCTTTTGTCGTTCCCATCGCACTTTGGATCCGAGATATTTTGCTGGAATTGGCGAAACAGTTTTCAACGTTTTTTTTCCAACACATTTTTTTCTTCGGTAATTTTTGCGTTGGTTTATCGCAATGGGTTCGATTCGTGACATTTTTTTTCATTGGAATTTTCCATGAATTTTCCCAAAGTTTTCCCCGAATTTCCCACGTGATCGCTCGCATCACACCCAACATCAATCGGATTAACGAAACATAATATTTGTTCTCTGTCCTTTTTCAGAGTCAAAACGACAAACACAACGGAGATTCGGAGCAAACACCAGTTGCAAGTTATCGCACACGCGTCAAACTATTTCGAAAAGTGACCTTTTTCTGTCGAATCGTCCCGATATATTGTCCGGTGTGACCGTTTTCCATCGTCGCAGCATCGACAATCACCGATTCTGTACCAGAGGGGCAGAGCAACAAGTACCGCAGAACAACAACAGCAAACAGTGCGTCAGTTTGAACGTCAACGTCAAACATCGACAGAGCGGTCAGTGACAACAAAAAGCGTTCGCCGTCGTCGTCACGCTCAAAGACTAAAAATAAACTGTTTACTGAACTTCGATTCGAGAAATTCTTGAGGGAATTTTTGCTTTTCGTTCTCCTCTCCTCGATCATCGTCGATCGTTTGTTCCTTTGTTTCTTTGTTTTTTCCGGTCGAATTGTGATTCGAAATTATCAACGAATCGAGTGTTGTTGTTTCGTTGTTTTTTTCTTTTTTTTTTCGTCAAAGACGTCAATTGAGAATATTGTGAGTTCGGGAGGCGAGCAAGAAAACAAATAATTGCTGCAAAGTGTGTGTCGACAGTGTTGATTGTGTCGATTGTGTAGCGCCGTGGAGCCAGTATTAAATGTCAATTAGTTGAACGGAAAGCAATACAAAACCGGAACCGGTGAATATTTTATGTGACGCAAAAGTCAAAGCAGGTGGACAATTTTCAAATAAAAGTTAACAAACCCAACGTTGTGAGAGGTCGGAACGAGGAAAAGTCGATAGAAAATGGCACACGGTCCACCATCCAGACGGAAGCAGGGAGACGATTTGGACAACAACAACGAGGAGGATGAGATGCCAACGCCGCCAGATGGTGGATGGGGTTGGGTGGTAGTCGGTGCATCGTTCCTCATTCACATCATCAGTAAGTAGATGTCAAGTGGCTTATTCCACCCGTTGGATTGCTTTTGTTCGCGCGCGAAGACAATCGAAGCCACCGTCGCCGTCACCATCACTGTTGATGCCGCCGAACAATGGCTGACATTTCCAACAGAGCGCCCTTTTTATTGTCTGAATGAAATGTCGAGATCCAAGTGACACCCTCCGTTTGTTGGATGACACTGAACGGTTTGACATCAATTCCGTTTTGTTGAACAACCCACGGCAAATTGCCTTGAACAGAAATTTCAATCATTTCTTTCGAATCGGAGAAAACACATTCTCTTGTTGATTTTTGTTGTTGTTGCTTTTGTTTCATTCCCTCGCTGGTCATGCTTCTGGTTGCACGCAGTCGAAGAGACGAACATGAAATTCAATGCCGCATTTTCGTGGAGCTTAATCCTCGTCCGCTGTACACAGCCTTTTGAGGATCAACGCAAATGGCAAAGTTTTTCCATTAAATAAAGTTTAAATGAATATCGGATTACATTCACGGCGATGTTCACGTTCGAGGATGAATTTCAAGTGATGTTGCCATTCGATATGATGTGACGAGGTGCTTTGGAAGGGGACGGCAGTGAGCAAATCATTTGTCAAAACAAGATTTTTCGTTAATTGGCTTCGCTCGCACACAAGCGCCCCTCCCCTCCTCCTCGCACAGCTTCTTATCACAAAGGCCGCCGTCGGTGTGTTGATTTGGGCAAAGTTGATTCCAAAAATAAACAATCCACTAGCACGATGACCATGACCAGCTCGGCGTGTGTTGAGCTCAGAGGTGTTTGCTCGGAATGTCGACCGATTTGCAGTGCTGTGTGGGCGGGAAGCGCTTGGTTGACGGGTTCGTAGGGACTTTATCAAACTCAGCGATTGTCTCGCGTCGCTTTGAAGTGACCGGTCATTCAAACGAAGGCTACTGAGCCGTTAGTTGCGACTTCCGAATTGAGACGCGCATCAAGTGCAAGCGGACGATTTCAAGGCCACCAAAAACGGGACCTCTGGGACGAGATCCGATCAACGACGCAATGAAAATCAATTCTTCGTTAACGAAATCAATCAATCACACGTAATCGCATAAGCTGTCCGAAATCGTTGGATTTGTGTGGTTTGTGGCAAGTCTTCGACCATCATCGGATTATGATGAATCGACGGTGGTGACGTCACGAGGAAATTCATCGAAATTTGATGAATTTTTTTTTTTTTTGAAGCGTTTTGTGAATTGCAATTGAATGTGGGTCGAGATGGAATCGACGATATTGTTGCTAAGCTCCGACCACTCGAGCGTGCGAATCGATTTTTTTTCTTGCGATTTTTCGTGTTTGCGGCCCTTCAAGCCATTCAGGGAATCATAATCATTTGATAAGCCCAATCGAAGCAATCCCGCTATTCATTGTCGTCAGAGGTCGGCCGTTATTCGTTTTTGGGTCGTTGCCGTTCCGAAAATACCTTTTTGGATTTATTTTTAACGCAAAAAAAAGAAGAAATGAAAATGTTTAGCCAACAATACAATCTCGGTTGATAACCGCAGAGGAGAACGCGCGCATTCGTCCGATGGTTTCGTTACCGAGGCGTTTTGGACGGTGATTCCAATTGGCATTCGGGCGAGAAACGTGAGAGTTTTCTTGGATTTGCGGGGCCGTTCAATTCGCACTTCCGGTTGCTTTCATCATCACCGGCGTTTTATTGATTCCGGTCGCTGCATTTCCTCGAAGATCTTATTCGTTTCATTCAAACTCATCTCCATGACAGACCCCACGCAATCCATCAATTATTCGACGGCAAACAAAGTTTTGGGTTCGATTCGAATGATTGGCCGTCGATGGATCGATCGTTCTTTTGTTCGGGCGGGGGAGAATGAGAGAGACGCGTGAATCATCTCCGAAAAGCTCCAGCGTCAACGAACTACTCGAATCTGGCACGCGTCTGTCGAACCCACGCAGTTTATCGCCCGAATGCATCCCATCAATGCAGCTATCGACCGGCAAATTTTCCGAACAGCTCAATTTTGACGACCGGTTTGGAGGAACGGGGCGCATTTAAGGCACAAACAAGGCAATCGGTGATAACAGCAACAGTGTGTTTGCCATTCTGATGTGAATTATATTCTGTTTGCGCAGCCCAGCTCGATGGCAAACAAATCATATTTCATTGTTGTTGCTGTTGTTGTTGTGGCCGCCTGCCATTCACGCGATTCGAGTAGATTGTTTTGCGAAATTCACCGAAGAGATATTCGTGTTGAACAGTTTATTTTTTCTCGCGCATTAATTCAGACTCATTAAATAGACGTTGAAACGATACGAGACAATCAGCTTTCTCGACCATTTGACAAGGCTTCTCCATATCAGCCCATGACGGTGGCTGTCGTCTATCAATTTCATTCGGATGTGATTTTTGTTGTCAGCTGGAAATGTCTCTCCGAGCGAACACCGCTTTCAATCGAACTGGCTCTCCGTCTGGTTCACAACGAGCGACCGATTCGGAACGCATTCAGAGTGAAAAGCTTCCGCTGCGGAGACATCACAACGACGACGACGACGGTAAATGGCCATCGTCACGAGACATTTCCACTGGAATTATGCTAATTGAATTGAGTTCAATGCTGCGATAATACAGCCGCAGTAGAAGCGCATGCAAGCGTCATGTCGCTCGCGGGAATTATGCTAATTTCAATCCGGAATAACTTTGGTCGCGTTACGCACGTGCGTCGCTCTACGTTTGTTGTTCGAGCAATTACGAAATCGTTTCAAAGCTCCGCCGGTGAGTAAATAACCGCCGGTTGAATCAACAGAGAGACATTCATTAAATATGAATTTGCGCGTCTGACAACCCCTTTTCTGCGTTGCGTTTTTTTTGTTTCGTTTTTTTTTAGTCTCTTTCTCCCTCTCTCTTTTCTCTTGCTTAAAAATAAACAAGAAAATATTTACTTTCCAAATTTGATTTACGAAAGATTTTTTTTTTTTTGCGCTGGTGGCCGCCGGTTGTTTACTCAACGGCGAAATGGTATGGTTTTGGATTTCGAATTCGCGTTTCCATCGGAGATGTCGCTCTCCCCCCGAAAATCGCTTTATTGATCGATTTCGATGTTCTTCTTTGCAGCGGATGGAATGACCTATTCATTCGGAATATTTTACAAGGAATTTTTGGATTATTTCAAAGAGGGTAAAGGCTACACCGCGTGGATTGTGTCAATCTTGGTGGGCGTTACTTTGTGTTCAGGTGAGTCCTTGAGGGTTCCCCAGTTTGTTGCGCCTCCCCCACAAAATGACCCATTCAATTTGATAACAAAACGCTATAATTTCCAATTGAAATTGCAGGTCCGATATCATCGTCATTTGTGAATCGGTACGGTTGTCGTGTTGTAACAATCGCCGGCTCGATATTGGCCGGAGCGTGCCTTGTGATTAGTGTTTTCGCTGAGAATGTGTTAACATTGATATTTACGATTGGCATCGGAACCGGTTTCGGACTGGGTCTCGTGTATTTACCGGCCATTGTCAGTGTGACGACTTATTTTGAGAAATATCGCTCATTGGCCACAGGTACGGTATTGATTGGCCCGTTGAGCCGGTGCCAAGCGGAGCACAACAGCAACACACGTAACCGTTTCAATTGTTTATTCGTTGCAGGCATTGCAGTATGCGGTTCGGGCTTTGGCACATTCATCTTCGCGCCACTCACCGATTATTTAATCGAAACATTCGGATGGCGTGGCGCAATGCTGGTGATTGCTGGCATTGTCCTGAATTGCGCGTTGTTGGGTGCATTGTTCCGGCCATTGGAGCATCCGCGGAAGGAGAAGGTTCCGACAGCGGGGCAAAGTACATGTAAGTGTTTCCGATGACAAGCGAATGAACACAACCGAATGATAACCCAGTTTGGATATCTCAACACATCTCAACCAGCATCCATGA
>JANSTV010054405.1:0-13255 GCA_027564135.1 Lestremia cinerea
TGTAAACTTGGGCTTTGCATGGCGCTCCCCCTTACTTCCTCCCAGTGTGCTCATACTGCCAGTGAATCCTCATCAGCGAAACTCCCTGCCAACTGGACTCGCAACACACGTTTTCGGTTCTGTTGAAGATGTCCTATACGGTTTGAAGCCTCTCCGAAAACGGAATCACTCTCCTCTGCTGTTTGAACTTGCGTCGATTTCAGCCGAAACTGAAATTAGATCTCTCCTTGGCGATGCACCAACCCTTCGGATCTAAATCTCTCAAACACGCTTATCCTCTTTTCGGATCCAATAGATTCGCATAAAAAAGGAACGTTTCGTCGATTACGGAACGTGAGTGTTTCCAATGCGGTTGCAGCTCTTGTGGTCAATGGTTCCAGGTGGTTTTTTTCTTGTGTTTTTTCTTATGTTCTTTCTTCTTCAGTGATTTATTTGCTTGGTTTTTGTCTTCTTTTGTTGAATATCTTCTCAGTGGGCAAATCACTAAGTTTCGATGAGCTGCAAAAACGGTACGAAAAGAAGAAATGAAAAATTAATTGCTTTTTAATGCCACTCGCACGACACAGCATACAACGACCGATGCACAAACGACCTCAAAACAATGCACTTGTCAGACGAAAAGTCCTTCAAGTGCGGTCAATCAACGAATTCGATGCAAGCATATAACCACATTCACGCCAATCCACACAACCCAAACTCATAAACAAGTCCCGAAAAAGCACTAAAGTGCTGCAGACTGTGAGAATGACACTACGCAAAATATCGGCCCCGTCGCGATAACAAACGAACCACAGACACGATCCGATGCGAATGACGACGGCGACGACGAAGACAATGCAAACGATACTAGCGAAATTCATCCCATCGACGTGAATCGGTTTGGCTGGCCACGACTCAGACGAGACGCTGTCAAAAATCGACTCGAAGCGAAAACCAATTGAAATGTCATCAATCCGCAATTTGCTCGGTCGGATATCAAGGACTCGTCGGGCGAAACAATGAACGAAATTGAAAACAAAATGGAGATTGACGACACTGACAATTCACTCGCGACTCGTTTGCCTCGCACGAAATCACAACAAATTTTCTGTTTTTTTGTTTTTCTGTTTTCGCTCAAAATGTTTATTTTTTTTTTCGATTCGTTTGAATGCAAAATGGTCGAGTGCGAAATCAGCTCGAATCGAAATCACCGTTTTCGAGCCGAATCGCGAAATTGGTGGAAAAAAGTGCAGCGAAAATCCAATCCAGAAGCGAGCAAAAAAGCACACAAACTTTGGCTGGGAATTCAATCACAAATGCACTTTCTGAATTGGAATCGAACGCGGACAATGACGACGACAAAGACGTTTCTGATGATGACGGCGACGACGACGACGACTGCGACGATAATTTCGCGACACAAACGGAGTACAACAACAACAAAAACAACAAATCCACACAATCGCACGATATTTCTCCGTTTTGGTCTTGATTTGCCAGAATTTCAAAGTGAATTTTGCGCTTGCAATTTTCGCCCGGAGAGCCATTGCCACTGAATGGTTTCACAAATTAACACGCATGGAAATGTTGGCACTGTTTTTTTTTTCTCTTTTTTTTGTCTTCTCCACTTGATTCTGTCCGTCCATTTCGTTCACCGTTTCGAATCGTACGAGAAATTCCAATCGACAAAATGACTGAATCTACTTACAAATTGGTGGCGAGTTTCGATGGTTTCAATTGCACGCGGTTTTTTCGATCAATTTCCAAATGGTTGGGTTGTTTTTTCCAGCAAAAAATATGACTTTTCAACGAAGTCAAGTACGAATTTCGATTAAACTTTTGCTTGTTTCACGAACGGCGGCATTGGTTTCGATGACTTTTTTTCGCTGCTGCCGTTTTGGTTCGAGTCGAATTCACGAATACAACTTCAACTGCGGAGCGGAGAAGAAAACGACGGCGACGTTAAGTGAATCGAAAACGAAAAAATGGCCGCCTATCCACACCACGCACACACATACACTCACATACTCATACACACACATACACACACATACTCACACACACACTCATACACACGCACACTCAGCCACACAACGGCATCACTACAATGACGAAATTTTCGCAGCGAACTACTCTCACACATACACGCGCACACGTGCGGCGGACGAGCGAAGTGCTTGCCGTTCGTTTGCTGCACATTATCTTCCACAAGCCGAACGCTTGAATCATTCAACGACGAGGATGACGAGGACAACGACGAAGACGACAGCAGCAATGATGAGCGAGCTGAGTAAATACAGTGGATTGTCTGCAACCGAAAAGCACTTGCCTTCCATGCAGACGACGAAGACAACGACGACGAGGAGCGAAGAACGACGAGGACATTGAGAATAACGATGTCAAAGCGAATGTTGGCCATTGCCATGCCGTCAAACTGAATGAAAATGACGATTTCAACGAAAAATCCCATTTCCCATTTTACAATCGAAAACGATTAAAAAACTTCGATGATGGCCATTGCTACGTTAAATGTAGCACACCCACCCACAAAACGTGAAAGAGAAAGAAAGCGAGAAAAGAGAAAGAAGAAAAATATGGCATTTTCGTGTTTTCCACACACGCATCGATCGACTCGAAAACGGAAACAACAGAAAAGCGAGGAGCAAAGGAAAACCAGCGTCGTCAATCATTCGCAAGATGAACCGGCCGGATGGTGAATGATCGAAACCGGATTCCATTGTTCTTCTCGCGATCGAAACGGAAAAAAAAAAGCATTTTAAAGAATTTTCTAATTCAAATTCGCTGGCGATTAAAAGTTCAATGATTCGGTTGTATGTTGAACGTAACATCGCGCATGAAACACCATCGAAATCACACACTCATTCACTTGCAACATCACGCATACGATCCCATTCGGCGACCGCACACACACACACACCGCCGCACAGGGCCACACGAATGGCGCGACACACAGGGGCGATGGAGCCGACACAGAGACATCGATACACCGCACGCAGCATCGAATGGATCCACATACACCAATTACATGCATTTTCAAGCGACCGATTCGACTCTCGAGCATTACACACACGAAACGAAAATTGAGGAGAGAAAAACGAACGGGGAACGAAATGACGACGAAAAAACCACATCGACCGAAGAACGGCTAGCCAAAATGCGACCAACAAAAAAGAAAAAATTTCAATGGATTTTTACTTCCGACCGATTGATATTCGACGATGGCTCGAACCGAAGCGATTTCGTTGGTGTTGTTGTTGTTGGTGGTGCTTCTGTCGCTTTTACGAATACGAAATTCGTCGAAAACGAAGAGACCAAAAAACTACTTCACTCTGCTTGCACTGACCGAAATTGATGGACGACAAGAACGTCGAATGACACAATTGACTCACCGTTTCTCTTTTCGTGGAATTTTCAATGAATTATCAGAGTAAAAATGAAAAAAAAACGACTTGAACAATTATCGGTATGATTTGATGTGTTTTCTCGAGTTATTTTTTTTCAAATTTACAAACAATTTTGTCGATAAATTTGTCTCGATTTGGGTACCGCGCGGCGTCTCGACAACTTCTTCCACTCTGTACCAGTACACAAGTTAATAATCACTGTGGCAATGTCGCCGCTAAACGGAGTTTTTTCTCTATCTTCTTCTTCTTCTTCGTGTCGTTTTGCTGGTGCTGCCTTTTCGGCGAACCGACTCGAGAGCGAGAGAGAGAATTACTGAAGAATTTCCTTCGTGTCAGAGTGTGTGTTTCGATTCAGAATGCTTTCGAGCCGACGAAAGAGAAAAAAATCGAACATGGACGATGATGAACGACTAGAACGACACACCGACCGACGATAACGACAACGTCGCTGCCGACGAAAACGACGACGAGGACATTGACGAAGTCAACGGCAGCTTGAAAGCACCACCATCATTGCCGTCACCACCACCAGCAACACAACAAAGAAGCATTTTGTCGATTGTTTCAATCCGAATTGCTCGTTGAAATTCATCGATTTTGAAAGCAAATCTCGTCTCGACTTTTCGTTTTCCTCTCGACCACATCTCAATTGCTCGACAAATAAACTCACCTTCAATTTTTTGGTCGATTTTCGTTTACGACTTTTCGTTTCAATCCGAAATTCACTTGAATCCAATTCGGTTCACACACACACGCACATACACACTTTGTCGGACGGATGATTTTTTTTTCTTTCTTTCTTTTTTTTTGTTGGGATATTCTCCGATTCGAATTTTTTTTGCTTCTCTTTTTTCTTCTTGGTAAAATTTGATTCCTTTCGGGTGATTTGGTTTTTGCTTCGTAGAACTCAATCAAATCAACAACAACAAAATAATGAAATTTCGTACAAAAACTTGTTTCTCTTCGGTTTTGTAACTTGTGGTGGTTTGCGAAATGAAAATGCAAAATTTGTTGAAATTATGAGGAATTTTCCGTGTTTTTGCGATGTTTTCTCGGCCGAATTAGCTGAAAAAAACAACAAAACGCGAAATTTTCGGTGTAAATTTCTATGCGAATCTATCCGTTGTTCAGAGATTGATTTTCTCCGTGATTGACGGGTAATGGCTGTGGCCGAATGGTTGAAATGAATTCGCCATTGCTGTCGGCCATTTCGCCGTGTGGAAATGTGACAGTTGGATATGTGCTGCGTATACATGAGGCGATCGGGTCGGGTTGACATCGGACAGGCGCCGAGCGCTTTGGCGACAGTTTTGTGTTTGAAGCAGCGATGAATGGGAAACAACGCGAGGAACATCGCGATTTCAGGTTGGCGAGCGCGCTGTGATGGTAGGGAGTAAAAGCAGTTGATTGGCTGCATCCCGAGGGAACCGACTCCTTCATGTGTCAGAAGGACTACCGTTATCGCTACCGCTGCGTTGCCCGCTCGCAGAACACTGAAGACTGTTCTGGTTCCAATCTGGGATTTCGATGCGTTCGCAGTGCCCGCAACGGGCGTGTTTGTGATGGCCGTCGCATTTGTGCTTGAGCATGATGTTGGTGATTGTTGGAATAAAATTCAATTTCATTTTGCTTATTTTGCATTTCCATCTCGTTTCGATGCGGCTTCAGTAGTCCCCAAGCGGCATCGAACGTTGTACCGATCGAGCTGACCTGCGCATAAATGTTCAATTTCTGACCAAAATTATGACCGGCAAATGTTGGTCACCCTGTCCGCTTGTGCTGCGACAGCAAAAAACAACGGTCCTCTCGGCAGCCGATCTCACTTCGTTGGTGTCATTTAACACTGCTTACACAATCACTTCTTCTTCTCAGAATTTTGCCTCGTTGGCGACAACTGTTCGCCATCCGAACGGTCATCAGTTTTCAAGGGATCGTCGAAGGAATCACACTTGAGTTGACTGGCTTTTTGGGTTCTCATCGAACTGTCGTCTTTTTTTTTCATTCTATAAAATTTCTTTGATTGCGAAGCTACGCCATGGCTGAAAGAATCCTTCGTGGTCACATGGAGCTGCTGGAAAAACAAATGTTCTGTGATGCCGTTCTCGTCGTGACGGTGCCTTGTGAAAAAAAGTAATTGTTCTAATTCGCTCACATCAACCCAACTGACTACAAATTTTCTCGCAGATTTCCAGTTCACCGCGCGTTGATGGCAGGCACCAGCCAATTTTTCCGCCGACTCTTCGCGAATCCGTTGCAAGGACCGCCCCAGACGGAATTTACGTTGCGGGACGTCAGTGGGGACGTGCTTGAAATATTGATCCGCTTCTGCTACAGCGGCCGTCTGGAGTTTGACGAAGCCAATCTACAATCGCTTCTGGAGGCAGCCGTCTACCTCCAGATCGATTCGGCTGTGGAGGTCTGTTGCCAGTTGCTGCTGGAACGGATCGATGCCGACAATTGTCTGTCAGTCATCGAGTTTTTAGAGAAGTATGAGCTCAAAGAGCTACTCGAGACGGCAAACCGCTATGTCGACGAACATTTCGATGAGATCAGCCGCAGCGAGGACTTCCTGAACGCGAGCTTGGAGCGCGTGGCGGCGATTTTGGTGGCAGACTCCTTGATTCTCTCCTCGGATGAGCCTGTTTTCCATGCGGCTATGCGCTGGTTGCGCCATGATGAGCCCATTCGTCAAGCGTCTTTTCCGAAACTGATGGAATGCGTGCGTGTGGCGGAGCTGTCACCGCAGTTCATCGAAGAATTTGTTTGGGATGCTTGTGTTGGTTGTGGCTGTAAAGGAATTCTGACAAATGTCTTCAAATCTGCAATACGAGGCTCAGCAGAGCAGCTCAAGAGTTCATCGCGTGCTCGTCCAGGATTGGTGGAGGTGTTATTTTGCGTGAACAAAAGACGTCTGATGTATTTCAACGAAGATTCCAACAAGTACCAATGTTTTGTGGAAGGTAATGGAATCCGTAGCGCATGCAAAATAGGCGATCACTTAATGTTCTTGATGAATGACGAGGTAAGTTTCCCTACACGTTAAACTCATATTCGAATTGAGGATCGCGAAGTCCACGAGACAAAAAATGAACTTTGAATCAACAAAAATTCTCGTAAATGGAATCTGAGAGAAAATGATCGAAATTAATTTCAGCCTCGCGCATTCAACTTGATCACGTGGAAAGAATCGGATCTACCTACAATCAGGGAGAGGGTCGCATACATTTGTGGTTTGGATGACAAACCTTTCGCTCTTGACCAAAGCCGAAGATTGATGAAGTAAGCATTTCCGTTCGAAGTTCAACAGATTGGCTCATCAAAAATGTCTCTCTTCCAGGCTCGACGGTAATCGCTGGGTGGAAATGCCAAATATGCCGAATATTAAAAGTTACACTAATGTGGTCGCATCCGGATGTTATCTGTATGCCTTCGAAAGGGGATTAAGACTGATGAACGGAAAAGAACCTTGTAGAAAAGTTTCACGGTTCTCTTCGGAAACTCAGAGCTGGAGTGAATGCGCTCCGATGCTCAAACCACACGCTTTCTTCAAGATCGCGGTATTCGATGGCTGCATTTATGTCTTTGACGATATAGAATCCCAGTCTACAGTTGAACGGTATGACCCGGCTACGAACACCTGGTCGGAGGTAAGATTTGTCATCTTCCCTTGCTGCTGGATGTCATTCTTAACGCTCAACTTTTCAGCTGGCACCACTTCTGTTTGATCAACGCCCTTTAGCTGTTGGCGTATTCAAAAACGCCTTGTTTGTGATTTCTCCCGGCTCGCAGAATTGGGGAGACAAGGCATCGATGCTGAAGTATGATCTACTCCGAGATGAGTGGAAGGTCACCGATGAGCTGAAATTGCCCGATCTCGAAGGTACACAGTTCATGCTGAGCGTTAAACTTCCGGAAGCAACACTACCACTACTAAAGTCTTGGCCGATAAGTATTTTTCACGCGTAATTCCTCTTTGGAAAATCAAATTTGAAATGACATTCAAAATAAACGAAGAAAAAAACAACATATTATGCGAAACGTACCCCTCATTTACACAGACTGAACCCCAAACTGGGCTTCCTACTAACAAAGCCCAAAGAGTCCCGAACAATCGAGGCTTTCGATTTGGAACTTATGACGCAGACAGATGTTTGAAGCTGTGCATTGACGAGGGTCGCGTTATAAGATTCGTCTTCTTCTTCGTCTTCGTCGTCGTCTTTGGCTACTGAATGAAACCGCTGATTGCCTCCATTTCAAAATAAACGCTTTGTTTTGTTTGTTTTTTGTTTTTTTGTTTTTAATGATTTCAGAAATTTAATTAGTTTTTTATTTCACTAAAATAATGTTTCGATAATTATTAGGTATTTGCTTTGACAATTAACATTCACATAGAGCAAATGGCAAGAATAAATAATTCATCTAAATAATTTCCTCTAAAAATGTACACATTCTATGGTGTGATCGATATTCTTCGCGAGATGATCCTGATTCACATTTCTTCCTTTTGTTTTTTTGGCAAAAAAAAAGACGTATTGATTTGAGCTGTGTGTGCTGCTCGCGTTGGTGAAGGATATGCCGCGAGAGGGAACGCATGCTGAAGTTCATTGATGAGACGCTCTGCCCGACCGGCAGCAGGCACACCAGCATGTCTGCCGGGACCGGTGGGAGAGTGCGATAGTGAGGAAGGGGGAGGGGTGGGTGGGTGATGATTGTGACAAAGTCATCCATTTGTCACAACGTCCAATCAACCGGATTGCTGCCATTTTGGGACTGATGTGATTTTTGGTTTGGGTGGCAATGGCGGGGGTGTTGTACCACCGCCACTATTCTTCGATTGACTGTTTGAACAAGTGCTGCTGCCGCTCGTGTTTTGATAAAATTCCTCGTAATTGCTACTACTGTTATTGCTTGTACTGGTGGTCGCAGTGGGTGACTGATCATGCTGGCCACGATGAAAGTATTCATTGGAATAATTCGGATTTGATTGCGACGATTGTGACGTAGTGGCCGCTTGCCGGGCCAATGATAAGCGTGGTGCCGGTTGCGGTGGCTTTCCTAGTGCCATCATTTCCGTAGGCGATGTTAGCGATTCTTCGCTAGGCCGTGATTTGAATGTTCGATGTTTGCTTTGGCCGTGATTGTCTGTGGGACCGGTGGTTGTGCTGGTGGTGTTGGTGCTCAGTTTCTCCTTGTCTTTCAGGAAATCGGGCAGTTCAAAGTTGATTTCGGTGCCGCGTTGGTCTTCCAGACGGAAACGTTGTGCACGCTTCAAACCTTCCAAGAGATCTGCAAGGGGCGAAAGCGGGTTAGCATGGAGGGGGGAGTGGTCGACGATGTGACACTCACCATTGTTATCCGAATTTGTAGCTGCTGCGGCTGCTGCTGCCGCTGAAGTTGACGCTGTACCGGACGTTGAAGCTGTCGCTGAAGTTGTCGCTGTGGTGGTACTCTGCAGCTTAACGCCCGTTTTCCATTTGGCAATTAATGGCTTTTTGGCTAAACAACCACCACTGGTCCCCTCTTTCATTTGTGGATTATTGCTTGTACTAATCACAGTTGACTTAAGCGTATCGGTGATGGTGTCGATGGTTGGCGCGGTGGTCCCGGTGGCCGGCAGAACGACACATTTGCGATTCTTGTTAGCCGCTTGAAACCCCTTGGGCAAGGGATTCCGCAGTCGTCCAAAGATGCCTGAACTCGATTCCGAGCACCAGTCATCCGATTTGGCGCCACCATCATCGGACAAACGGCCATCGGAAGAGGCAAGCTGCGCCATTGATTTACTTGCTGATTGCGAATGTGACGGCAACATCTCTTGCGAGTGTGCGTCCACCTTCTGCTGAAGCAATTCGTTGAATACTTTATTGGTAATTTCGTCAAGATTCGTCTGACTGGGTCCCGGTGTGCTGGGTGACGTCAAACTGCTCTGATGGAACAGGCCTGGTCGGGAGGACGCCGTCGGTGATTGTATCGAATGATAGCTGGCCACCGGTGAAATGGTCGCTGAAGATTTGTCCGGAGATCTGGCCGGTGATTGTAGTTGCTGGGGAGTCTCTTCCAGGAACCGCGACACCACCAACAGTCGCATTCCATCAACAAGGCCGATTGCGATATTCGTGTTCAATTGAACGTCTTTGCTCCTTTCGTAGACTTCGACCGTGTCCATCAGATAGCCGTACTTCTTCAGAATCGGTTGCAACACTTCGCCCAGTTTCTTCGTTGTTTTGCTTCTCACCGAAATGATTTTACGATTTGGCAAATCTACTTTGAAGACGACACGCGGTTCGAGCGTCATCTCTTGGCCAGCCAACACTCGACTGGGCACATCCAAGTTCACATTTCTGGTGGTCGAATCGCCCAGATATCCCTCGTAGGCCCCATAGAATAGGCCCCTCTTCTCCAACAGTCTATCGACCATTTCACGAATCGTTTCGGAATCGCGCGTTTGAACGATTGTCGTGGCACAGTCTGGCAAAATGATGCGACACAACGTACTCTTAACGATGCTTGTGCAACATTCATCGGCCGACTCTTGACTTCCACCGCCGCCGGAGGCGAGTTGACGAGACGATATCACAGCATCGAAACTCGACAAAGAGCTTCGTGAACTATGCAAATCGCTCTGGGATTGTTTCAACGGTGTGGCGGTGCTCGTGCTCGCGCCAGTACTAGTCGATGGTCCTGCTATTGCTGCATTCGCCTCCTCTGTGCGATCTTTTGACTTGCATCGAGCCTTACGGTGCCACGGTAGGAGCGACTTTCGACGGCGATCTTCGGCATTGCTTAGCGATTTCTTGAGTTTCGATGAACTCGCCACCGGCAGTGGGATGATCATAGGACAGATTCGCAGGTCTGGATCGAGTGATTCCCCGGGAAATGGAAGCGGTTGCTTCTTCGCCTCCGCCTCTACGCAACTCTTGTACAGATCCGAGCGAATGAATCGCTGATAACTATCGAATTTCATCAAATTGAAAATCTGTTTTTGAGCCTGGAATTTGAATTTGGATTAGTTGCGGTCATCGAGACCCGGAAACGGAAAACTCACCTGCAAAAATAGTTCGCTATCGGCAGCATTCAAATCATCCGGCGTTATGGCACGTCCTTTCGAGTCGACATTCACCTGTTCGGCAGCGCCAACATTCAAATGTCTCGCATAAATGGCATTCGCCTCTCTCGACCGTTCATTAGCGTCCTCCATTTTGCGATAGCGTTCGCATGCGGTCCAAAAATAGATGTTTTCAGCGGAAAATTCTTTTTTCAAAAATTGCGCAAACGCATGCAAACCGGCCGTGTCTTCGAGCAATCTCTCAAATGAATCCTTCCATTCGACAACGGTGCGAACTTCTCTTGTCCCACTCGTGGACGGCTCGTCGGTCGACTGGAAAAGGGGTTTGGGATGAGCACCAGCGGTCGGATCAACAAACTCTACGATACTTACCCTCGCAAAAACATCTGTCTCGGAGGCAGCCAACGATGACGGACGCTTCGGAATAACGGACCCTGGTTTGCCGTCATTCGAACGGGATCGAAACGACGATTGACCCAAACGACGAAATGGCGATAAATTACTCGAAAACGAACGTGACTGCAAACACAAAAGCAATGTGAAGAAAATTATGTTAGAGATTTAGTCGAAACATTCCGGTGAAACGAGAATTCCAACAAGAACGAAATTGTGGAAAAACACACGACGAAAAACATTGCCACAAACAAACACGAATCGAAAAGCAAAACACAGACGAATTTGTGCGAAGAAACAAACAAGCGATTGGCGATGAGGTAATAGCCCACAGTCAGTGTTCGACGAGTGAATCAATGCGGCTCATTACGGCCGCTGACGAACATCCAACGGAAAAACAACCGAAACGAACACAAACGAAATGAGATGAAAATTCCGTCAACAATGAAACATTAGAAGTGGCAACGGTTATTAACCAGTAAAAACGGTCGAAACCTAATAACGGGTTATGGCCGCGTGCGTGCGATTTCAATTCTTTGTGAAAATAGAGAGTGAGGAGCATCGAATAGACAATTGTATCGCTGAACGCGATCTCGCAGCATTGAACGTGATGTTTCACTGTTGTTTTGTTTTTAGGTTTTGCTACTCGAGAAATTCCTCGTATTCGAAACACTGTCGAGGCTATTTGATGCCGGCGACCGGTTATATGACGACTATATGGCGCGGTCTTTGCAATGGAATTCCGAAAACGCTCTACCATTGAAGAATTCTGAGGAAATCGTCGATGTCGCTCCGGAATTCACAGGCAATGAAACGTAAACGACGAAGTAAACTCGGATAATTTCGGTCGACGATTGTATTTGGAATGACCTTCGGATTGGTCATCATCACAGGTCAGTCCGGTTGACAATAGTTCAAATCGAAACAAAGTCCATGGAAATGAACCCTCGAACCGACCGCGTTGGCAACATGCATATGACTAAACACAACACAGCAACACAAACACATGTAGAATTCAACGTGAAAGCAACAAATTTTGAAGGAACCCGCAAATAAGCCAAGCACCCGTCACGACGGTTCTACCCGCAGCGATGACGTCACATTGTCCCAAAACTGAACCAACAACCCGAAAACGTCTTAAACCGACTAAACTGTAAACCATCACAAGGAAAATAAAAAACCCCAAAAAAATCAAACTAAAAATTCTTACGCTGTCCAATGGATCGAAATCGACGAAATCGACGAAATCCCCGTCAGGGAATACCATCACGAAATTGTAATCATGTGGCATGGCTAACATAGCCGCAACCCCAGTTGACGATGGATGATGTGATCCAGTAATCGGTGCGAAAATGGCTTTTAGCATTTAACTGTCGGCACATTTGCGAATAGTTGGTTTCGTTATCGATAATAATTCGGTTCAAGCTCTATTGCGTATCGCCACACAATTGATTGTGTCGTGTACAGAATTGGTGTCGTGGTCTCGTCTAGAATTCCTTTGAAATTTGATGATTCGCAATATTTTTGGGTGAAAAACGAGAGCGATGATGCCTCGGCAAATGTTTCAACATCGTCACCGCAGCTGATTGACGACTCTTCGAGATGAGTTCCGTGTTCGAATTGAAGGCGAAACTCATGACTCGAAACACACACACCGAAACGAATTCAATTAATTCAGAAGCAAAACATTCCATCGCCTCGGCATCATTTCTCGTTGCTCCCAATCGACGAATTAAAGCATAATAAACGATCCAACAACACAGAAATGAAACAGAAAACCTAAAAGCATTCAATTCAGCGATTTTAATTCGTTCAACATTGACGATGCGGTTGCCATAACGTTTTCAATGGCAGCCTGTGGCTGAACCGTGCGATACTCGCATCGAAAAGTGAACTGCATGCTTACACAGATACAACACACACACACATGCACACATACACATACATCGAAAAACATCGACAAAAGAAAAAAAAACATGAAAACATCGAATGTGCGACGGCAGCAATGAATGCCGTTTAGATGTGGTGGTCGGCCGGGTCATTGGTGGTGGTGCACTGTGTGGCGTCCGGGAATCGTCGTCGTCGTCATTGTCGATGCATAAACATGTGTGAAAATGGCATCATCAAAGTCCAGAATGACTCCGAGCGACCGCCGTCGTCAATGAGAAATGCAATATCGAAACGAAATTCTCTCGACAAATGCGATATGAACGGCTTGAATGAACCGTTGGGAGGCTCCCAGCAATCGCTAATGCACACCGAAACAAGCAAACACACTCAAAAAGCGAAACACTTAAAGCGCATTCGAACGCATGAACGAATCAACGCAAACGAAATGAAAACAGACATCAATTTATAACATCAACATCACAATGTGATTATTACTATCATT
>JANSTV010054416.1:0-13254 GCA_027564135.1 Lestremia cinerea
TTTTCTCTCGCTTCGTCTTGTTTGCTTTGTTTTTTCCCTGACATTTGTTTTAGGCGTGCATACATTAATGTCGTTTGTACTTTTGCTTTCCGTGACATTATTCGGGCGGTCAGTCATGTTGCACGCGCGCCGCGGGTACGGTTCTCCGGCTGAGGATCAAGGTCGATGGTCGAGAATCGAGCATTTCGCTCGCGCGCTGATCAATCCAGGCTCTTTGGCTACAATTCAACTCGTACACCTTCAACTTCAGCATTTCGATCGAATCCGATTGAAGTTCAAGTTCTTGCTCGTCCCAGACGAAATTCCACGGCGACAAAATTTCCACAAAACCGATTCGATCGCTATCAATGCGATTTCATTTGCAACAACAAAAAACAAGCAAAACAAAACAAAAAAACAAATGCTAAAAATAGAGAATTAGTTGAATAACACATTCGAACAGCGAATCAGTTTCTTTTCTTCTTCGCTCCTTGGCATTTCGGATAGTGTTCTTCGCAGATTCGCCAATGTGATCGAACCGTATTTGTGAAAAATTTAGAGCAATTTGACTTTGCTTTTTTCGCTTTTTTTTCGCTTTCGTAAATTATGGCATTTCGATCGTCTGTGCGCATTTAATCTCATTCAAGGAATATTCAAATACGTCGAGTGGCGTTCGATTGCGATGCGATTTGATTGACCGTTGGATGCGTCGCAGCCATTCAACAGTTGCATTTGTCTCGTGCGCTCGATTATCGACTCGTTTGAACGCGCCTGAGCGATCATCTACTGTTTACGCGACTGACAATGTACGAAAATGAGAGAAAAAAGCATTCTATTATTGACCCAATTACTCTTCAATATTTGTTTCGCTTTTTATTTCGCATATTAATCTATGCGAATGCGAATGTGCAGGCGATGCGATGCGTTGCGTTTTGTTGAGATGATGCCCAGGCGAGTCGTTTTGTGATGCAAGTTTCGTTGAATTCGTTGTGTTTTTATGGTTTGGAAAGAAGAAGCTTGATTAGGTCACAAATCATCGGATGCACGATGGGCGAGCAGACGATGATTCTAACGAAAATTTTCCGTTTAAAATGCAATCGAACGGTCAATTTGGTGACTGCGTGACGGAGGTGCGGAGGAGTTTGTCATAATTTAGCGCCGTCGTGGTGATTGAAATTGCACCGAGCATTATTTACGACGCCTTCAAGCTGTCTGTTTTAAATGTCAGCAAATGGTTGCCCACGTGGAAAATGGCGTATTTCAATCGCATTTGACAGCATGGGAAGGATCGAAATGGCCAGGCTAGTACCAGAGAACTAGAGGAGGCTCAGGGAAGAATCGTCCAAATGAGCACCAATTGAAAAAACTCTCAATTCCAATCCACTTGTCGGTTGCCCAAATCTTTGCTATAAATTTCCCCGGGGCCCATCAATCCCTCTCCCTCTTCAAGATCAATAAAAAAAAGTCATTTATTCACCTTCTATTTCACTCCGCCAAAGAGTTGTTTTATTTATAGAAACATATTTAAGCCACTTAATCTGATGCTAATTTATGCGCAGCAAAAGCCACAAAGAATGAAATCGACAAGAGAATATCCTAGTTCTCAAATTGAATCGGTGAATCCAAGTGAATTACCGCGTGCGGCGCACACTCGAAACCGGTTCGTCGCTGGTACGGCCACAGTCTTTTGTCCCGGATGCAATAGTGCGATATCTTGTGTTGTTCGCAGCTTTGTGAACGTGAAGGGGGCTGGCTTCATGGGAATTTTCGTGTCCGGCCGGTTTGTTAACAAGAATCATGATTATTTCAATTCATTATGTTCGCACAAAGCCGAAGCCAAAGCCAAAGCTAATGAACATCTCACCGCACATTGGTTGCGTATTCACTTTTGTTTTCACTCGTCCGATCCGACATGTCGTTAAAATGGACCAGTCCGTCCTGAGAGAACAGTAAATTTGAATTTTTCAACGATTAAAAAAGAGATTCTAGCGAGATTTATCATTTCTGAAATTAATTCGGGTAGGTCGTCGGGAATTCACCGATTCAATCGTGATTGAACCGTTCTGGAGGTTTTCCCCACAAAATTTCTATACATTTTTCCATCAATTTTGCGGTATTCAGTCAACACAGTGCCGTTCATCGAGCGCGCTGCGGTGAGACACGAACATGACCGTGAGGTCGCGCCAAAGTGCGACTCATCGAGATGCTATTCGCAAATGGGAAAAAATCGATGTGACATTCAAATCCTGAGTTTAATCATCGCTTTGACCATTCTTCAAAATCAAGGTCCAAACAAGATGATTCAAACGCAATTTCTCTCGTCGTCGTCGCTGTCGTCAGCAGCAATCGTTCCATCCAACGATTCTCGACTTGTCTCGAATCTGTTCGCCACTCTGCCATTCCGAAACTTGTTTGCATTTTATTTTAGATGGATTTGGAGACCTCAAGGCTATCACACTCTGGCAGTCTCGTTGGATCAGCATTGCACTGCTGTTCCATTCATATTTGGACATCAAATAATCAAAGCAATCATAATTTTTTGGAAAAGAAAAAATTAAAAAATTCCTTGTCGATGTGTGCCAGAGCTTCTATTCAGCCGCGGCGGCCAAGTGGGATTGCCTAATATTGAGAGTGAAATGAAACGATTAATTAGCGCAATTTACTCATTTTAATGACACAAAGCGAATCTTGCGACGTGGCCCTGGACTGTTGTCACACACTGAATCGAACAGATTTTATTAGATGAAGACGGACCTGTTCTGCTCAACCACCGGACGGGTTGATTAGAAACGAAACCAGAACGAAAGGCGATTAAAATTCGAATGGCAAACGCCCAAGCCGGTCTCGGTTGGGAACAGACGGATGAATTGCGGAGAACCGTTGACATGACTATTGAACGAGACACACCCATCGGGCATCCCCCATAAAAGGTGTCAACGCACGTATGATTACTTGACATTTCCACCGGCCAATCCCTTTTCAACAAGCCTTGAGTGACGAAGCTTTGCCGCCAAAAATTCACAACTTGATAAACGAATTACGGATCGTCGTATTAATTTTCTTGACGAATCAGCAAATTTGTCAAATGAATTCATCGATAATTTTTTTTTCTTCTTTTTTCACATTTCGTGACAAATGACATCCAACATACAAACTATCAGCTAATAAATCATCGGGCTCGATTTTGAGGTGATCGGATTAGCGTCGATATGACACATGTACGAAACGGATGGCTGCAGATTTAAATGTCATTATGCCGTTCCGCTGGGCTCAACTCATTTACCGGAATGGGTAACGTCACTGTGTGCCGATCAATCTGGCTGGGCGATTTGGAGTCGAACCGCAATTGCGGCCGATCAATGCTATTGGCTGGCAATCATTTCAAAATCGGATAAAATTGCACCAAACACTCAATCGAGAATGACCTCATCCACGCAATGATGCTGCAGCGATGCGATGCGGTGCGCTGAGTGAGAAATTTCAATAATAAATATTACAATTTTATTTGCTTTTGTAATTTATTTCTTGCTGACATCAAATTGATGAATAGTCAATAATGGCCGTACGTGAATGGGCATTTGAGCATTCGATTCGCCATTTTATTTCTTTTTTGGGGGTAATTTGATGAAATCCACCGAATCGATCGGTTAATGCGTTTTGTGCTCGGTCGAAAACACCGCCATTCGTGAATAGGATTATTTGGGGTTTTGGTCTGACTGACGAGACCAGACGATTTTTCTGGAAAAATCGAAAACCGGCTCAGTTCAATGAATTAATTTCGCCTCAGTCGATTTTATTTATGGCCATCCCATTCGACCGATGCAAAACACCAGAGTTGACCGTTTGTTTGTTTCGGTAAAAACAAACTCCTATCGCCGGTCGCATCTGTGATGTGTTGGTGTCTCAGACGGAGGTTATTGCGACCCTAGTCTGTCCTCCAATGGTGTCGGTGCTCGCGAGTGACGTCACTAAATTCTCAACACAGTCTCTCGGCGATGCATGATTTATTGAGTCGTTTATCAAAATCACTTTCCATTTCGCTTCTTGCACTCTCTTCCTCCAATAAATGTTCAATTTGCCATTTTCTCTCGTGGCTGCCACCTGTTGCATTTGGCAATTCCGCTAATGAAATTCATCATCGGCAATTCTTCGGGCGACAGAATGGCGCATGCTCGTTAAGATGTACGTGTGAAGCAATTGGCTAGTGGGGAGCCATAAACAACGCCAGCGAATGCGAAACTACGCATAATCGGACCCTGACATTGGCTTAACCTATCCACGCATAATCAACCAAGCGAAAACCGTAAAAAAGGTAAAAAATAAAATCGAATTTCCGCAACAATTCACAAACACAAAACAGCATTGCGGCAAAGCTCACTCGATCGGTTGATAATCCCGGGCCGATTACGTCCGGACTAAACCTATAAATAACAAGCCCATGCTAATCACTGACATTCCTTCCACTGTCTCCGCATCGATGAGGCGTATCAGCACAATGGCATCAAACAATGGTTGGCCGTTGTTGTTGGAAATCCTTCGGAAAAATTTCGGAATGGCGATCTAATTAATTTCAATGTTAAATCGTTAATTATGAACGGAGCTTTGTCGAAGCAAAGAGAATGAAACTGATCGAAGAACCAGAAACGATGTTTGTCACACATTCAGCGGTGTCACCTTGACAGCAACATCGAGATGCCTCGATCAAATTTCACATCCAGCGCGCATAGATCGCATTGAATCGACACCGATCCAGTGTCATTCGTCGATGCCATCTCTGTGTGAATTTTGATGAATGCGTGCTCATCTGATGAACATGTCACCGATCATCGGCACACACAGCGCACTCAACGAAATCACCTTCAAACATTTATTCCAATTCAACTTGTCTAAGGCGGCTATTAAACTATTAAGAATGTCGATGATATCGCTCACCGTCTCTTTCACATCACGGAACATTCTCTTTCTCTCTCGCTGACGATTCAGCGAATGTGAAAATTGGATAAAAATTGTGTTTCTTCTCCGAAGCCATCGAATGACGCGTGTAATTGAGTATGCGTGCGCTGACACGCATCGCAAGCACAAACACAACGATCCGATCGATTGGAATGAATGGATGCCAAGTGTTACGCAACACTTGAATATTGGCCAGAATTCGTGTTCCACACTCAACATTTCGTCGACGGATCGAACCGAATCCAACTGGACAGCCTTAATGCAGGGCAATTTCAGATGGCTTGTTCTCATTTGGAATTCAATTCAATTAAATCGTATGATAAATTATTGAATTTAATTGCCACTTGGACTCATCGATTGTGGTTTTCATTCCATTCGGAGTGTCGAGGCACCGCATGCGAATGTCGGTGTTAACAACATTCACTAAATGCACAATAACAAGCGGCTCGTCTGTCGCTACCATCGTCCGCGCGCCACTTTAAAATCATTCAAAAAATGTTATTTTCATCGTTGATTTGGAAATGGTCAGCATTTTGCGGTGCAACTGTGTCGTTTATGCGTGGCTTGATGATCACTGCTTTAGCGGTTTAGCCTTCGTGCGAATGGGTGGCTTCGCGATTCCCATCCTGATATTGGATACTTTTCGCGTGAATCGCCGACCGGAAAATCAATAACCGAATGAACTTATGACTTTTGGACCGTTGACTGTCGGATTTTGAAGGATTTTCAACAAGAGCGAATCGTCATTTCTCGCCAGTTTCTCGATGTGAATGGATTTCCTGTCCTGAAGACCTCAATCGTGAATGTGATGAAAGCCGCGAGCAGCGACAGTGCGAGCGATCCCGATAATCAGCGGCAGCACATGACACAGTGGGCCACAGTTTCGGTGAGAGATCACAACGCTGTGCGGGCCTCAACCATTAAGAATGCCATCAAAGAAGAAAAGAAAATCCAAGATGATCAAGGCCACACCGTCCCAGTGCTATTTGAACGGTGTGCCATCAAAAGTGGATTGCGCAACGGCCGGGGCTCCATGTGAAGTTGAAGACCGACCGAAGCAGTGTAATGAGAAGTAACGAGCCATAATAAATGTTGTTTATGTTAATAATCCCAACAACACACCGAAAATCAACAAGTTATTTCTGCTTTGGCTGTTTTGACGCATCAATTTTCGGCTCGTCGGAAATTGCAGGCTTCGTGCGTTACTATGCCAACGCAAATGCATCGCATCCGAGATAAAGGCGGCCCGAACGAGTTTACGGTTCAACTCCAATTGCGACATTTGCTAATTGATTCGTTGATATTTCTGCGACGATCGAAAAACTTATTCAAAATTCGCGAAAATGGCATTTTCTCATTGATTTATGATTGACTACGTCAGAGCTTGGAAATTTTCGCAGGTGGGGAGGGGTTTCAAAGTGCCAATCACGTCAGCCTGACGAGGCGAGGAGTTTTGAAAAGGAATTGCTTTCGCAAAAACCAACAGGAAGTTTCCGCGCCGGATGACATCAAGCTCGTGAGCAAAGCCATTAAATGTCTCAATTCGCCATCGCTCGTTGAACTCTCGACCAAAAAAAACCTTTCAATTTCCGATATCATCGATGGCTGGTCGTCGAAACGAAAACAGAAAAAACATCCATTCCGCAGTCATTCCGTCGATCATTCAAATGTTTCTTGCGCGCGGTTTTTTCCTCATTACGAGCCCAGCCTAATGACCCATCAGCCCATACGCATGCGAGACGCGCCAGCAAAACAGTAACCGGCAATTAAAGAGGTTTAATTGAAAAATCCGCAAGTTGCTCATCAATCATTCCGGCGCGCAGAAGCTGTTCAATTCATCAAATGTGAACATCTTCGACATTGTTTTCTGTCAACAATTGCCGTTAACGGATCCATCTGTTTTACGGGCTGTCGATTGCGGACGATGTCTCCTTGACTGCAGTGCTGATGTTTGCTCGTATTGCACAGCACACATTCCGGCTGTGCTCTTCTTGCGATTCATTCATTTCGTTTGATTGCTTTTGATTTAATTGTCGTTTTTCGTGATTTTTTTTTGCTGCTTGCGTTCGGATGTTGATCGTCTCTGGTTCGATCATCACAGTGGCAAGGTAAGTCGTGCACACCGGATGTGCTTGAAGGACGAGGTAATCATCGGGGCATTGCTGCATGTCGCACAGCCATTTACGTTATCTTGCCGCATTTCCATACGCATTTTGCTTGGGCACGCATCCCGCTGTCATTCGTCATTCGGTTGCTTTGCTTAGTCGTTCGCCTTTTGAGTCTTTCTTCGGAACTTCCGATTCGAAAAGGCCTTCTCCAACATGACTTCAGAAGGTGTTCCGGCTCTCGATTCGAAACTGGTCCTTTTTCACGCGAACCACAGTGGGGATGGGCGTATGTCATCCCGTCTGAAACAAGCGACATTCCATCATTGACATTTATGACGCAAATACCACAATTACACGTCCGAAAGCGAACAAACATAAAGCACTATCAGGATCTTGCGATCGCAAGCAACGCGATGAATTAAGAAAACGATCAATTTTGCGTTCATCTCCAACTCCGGAATGTATCGTTTCTTCGCAACCTGCAATCGAAAGTGGACAAGCCACCGACAACGTTGCGGTAGCGCTTCACGCTGCACGCCGCAGCGCACGGCATCGCAGAGTTTGCGTCCAAAAGGTCAATTCAATTGTTGACTTGCCGATTATGCAATTAAGTCTGAGAGCTCTCAGCCGACATGCGTCGCATTCACATTCACCGCATTCACGAGTAGTTCCTGCATCAAACTGATGGCGACCGCGTCGGGCTTTGCATGCAAATGATCGAGTGATCCGTGCGAATACGTGCCGTGCGGTTCTGATGGCCGACCGACGCTTGATGCTGAGGGGTTTTCCATAGGAACTGTTTGAGCTTCGCAGATGGCAATTGACTTTGCTTAAGCACATTTTTCGACGGCAGACACTCATTTGGCACGTCATCAGACTGCAGTTGGGTTTTTAATGCACGATGAATCGTCAGCGCGACTGCACGATTCGATTGCTGCGTCTCAAGTAGATTGCATCCGTCTGCGAGTGGATTAGTGCGATAATGCACCGTGGAAGGCGAAGGCTAGGATTCGTCCATCCGATTGGCATTCAGAGAAACGAGTCTGAGCTAATCCAATCGCCTGCGATCTTCCACCGCCTCATTGCAATCTCTCCAGTCGCTGCATCGACTACCGTCGTTTGTCATCGCCAACAACAAAGAAAAAAAAAAGCGAGAAAATCTGTCCACAATTTGCATATTTCGCATTACGTCAACAATTTCACTGAACCACGATTCGAATTCACTTTTGATGGTCATTTCTATGCCGCAAGAACCCACGAAACCAGAAGCATTGCTGAGAAAATCCGTCTCAAATGCAAAATCCATTCACAAAGCACCAAACTCATGAAACGTTCGAAAATAATTAACCGCGCAGCATCGTAATGATATCAGATGGCATTAAATAAAAGCCATGAATAATTTATGCGGCCAATGTCTCATTGATTTGGTCACAGAGCGTGTTGGCTCGCAACGATTACCTAATCATCGCGATGCGAACCCACCGTTCGACCGCGCGACGTATCTGTTTCAGTGCGTTTCTCGGCCAGCAGACGGAACGGATTCATGTTGGACGCGTCTCACTTTCGGGTGTGATTTTCGGTGCGGAGCATTCATTGACTAACCGCCTCAGCGGCATTCAATTTTGAAAACGAAAACAGACGTCGCAGTTGCATTGTTTCAAATCGCATTAAGAGATTTTCGTCGCACGTTCGAGCACCCGCGTGGAATGTTCGGTTTTGACCAAAAATCTGTGCAAATGTTTCGTCTCTTCTCTTCATTTCGTTCGAATGACAAATTTTCGATGCGACGCGGGGTCAAATCACGCCAAGTCTTTTAATGAGATTTGACTGTGAGGCAATCGGACATCATCGCGTTTGACCTTAGGATTGCTTTCGGTTCGGCCAATTGATTTTCCCTCCGAATGAGTTTGGACCATTCGCAGAAACGGCGCGTTGAGTAATTTGTTTACGGCTATTAATTTCGATGGCTTTGCCGATTGGTAGAAATGGCCGATTCGTTTTCGTTGGTCTTGTCTCCAACGGTCAGCTCACCCACTGCTTGAGCCTCAGAATGGATGAGCCAAGCATTTGTCGACCAAAGGCCATTCGAGACATCATCGAATTTAGAATCGATTTGGTTTTCGAATTGCCCACGAATGGCCAATTGGATGGACTTTTGGTCGAATCAAATTCATCAGAGCTCGGCAGGTGACCTTATTTTCAAGTGTGTTCGTTGAAATGGTCATTCCTGAATGGATCGTTTGGCACCGCAAGCGTTTTGAAGGAAATCGTAAAAGGAACACTTTAGTCGATGATGGAACCGCAAGGCTCACACTTCCGGGTGTCCAATCAGTGCCATCACCGAAAAAGCAATCGTCAGTGTCCTTTAACGTCATGCTCCCAATCGACACCGATGACGTAATTCCCAAGCGAAAGATAAATCAATCGTTGATTGCGTAAGCCCACCGGGCAATCGATGTGACAAAAAGCGAGAAAAAAAACAACAAAGAAACGAAAAAAACAAAAGAAAAAAATGAGTGAAATTTTCGTGGGCCCCCGCCAAAGCATTTCGCGCGCAAGATTTCGCCAAACACAAAACCTAAGCGGTTCAATGAGAGATCGCAAAGATTACGCTGTCGTGTGCCACCAACCCGAACGTCATAATGAATGTGTTACCATTTTGAACTGTTGATAAAGCGCGTCGCATTTGAATAAAACTCATATTTTGACGTGAAACCGGCCGACATGAATGACCACCATCGACCTCATTGCATATTCACATGCGAGACAATAATTTTCTAATAAGCGAAACTCGAGCGCATTCGAATGGCTTATTGACCCTGAATCGGGCTTATGTTGCACATCAAGATGAATGGATGGTGATCGCATGGTGCCTTTTGTTTCTGGTATTCGGTTTGTCGCTCCATCGATGGTTCGGTCGGTCGGCTCGTTCGATTCGATTTTTGCCGAACCTGTCACTATGGCCTATGGTCACTTGTCAATTTGTATCGAACGGGCATGAATATTCATGAAGTGATTTCGGCGAATCGATGCGTTTGAAAGACGGTCCGACGCAAATGGAACAAGTTCAATGGCAATTCGTCAGACAGACGTCGAATGGACTCTGTCGTATTCGAATCGAAGCGGCTTGTGACTCATTTCGCTTGAACCATCCAGTTCGACGAAATCAAGGGCCGCCAGCTTGTAATTTCCGTTGGATTCATTCACGAGATCATCCGGCGTCTGATTACCCAAGCTCCAGCGAAATTAACTGCAAATATTTCGCATTTCCGCATTGCTGAGCCAAAATTTCGCAAATAATTTTTTCTTCATAATTCGTTCAGCCGGTTTGCATCAAACAGACACAGAAACGAGGGAGAAATAATTAATTAGCACCGAAATAAATTTGATGGTCGAAATGGATTTCATTCCTTCTCCTTCCATCCACTCTGCGCCGCTCAACAATACCAGCGAGGGTTGGCGATTGCTTGAGCTTTGAATGCAAGCTACGTCGAATGGCTTTGATGTATGACACGCAGCCCAGGATGACAATCATGATTTCGTGTTCGTCACATGGAACTTCATGCAAAAAATTTCAATTCATTTTCCTGACAAAGGTCGCGCTCGTACATTTCCATAAATGACAATGATATGACTTGAATTTTAAACAAGATGGATTGGTTTGGCTCCATCTATCTTCCGACATCAGAAGCCAAGTCAATGTATGCCTCACGAGGGACTGGGTTGTCTTGAATGGGTAATGCTCAAGGAGTTTGCTCGACTTTTTGAACTCAACTGACTCTTCTGGCAGAGCAGAAAGCAGCTTCAGCCAAAATTGAAACCATTCAGATCAAGCGGAGACACATCAACTGGAGTGTGTTTGTGCTGAGATTTTGTGGGATGTGGAATGTGTTCAGTGGGGACGGTCATCCAGTTGCTCGTTTGTCAGTCATAGCTTGGCGCGGCAACAAGGCTAAATGTTTGTATTAAACCTTACATCAAGCTGTTGAACAGAAGGAATGCTAGAGTTGTGTCGATCTAGCTAGAACATCATCACTGCATCGCCGTTGAAGTGCTGTGGATTTTCCATTGAGAATGGAACGCGTGAAAGATCCACCCCGTTCCACGTTCCATCGTTGCTTTTCCATTCAGTCTGACACCTTGAGTCGGCTTAAAACGCAACATGCGAATATAATTAAATATCGTTTTATGAATGCTTGACATGTCACCGCACTCAGCAACTTGAAAATGAATTGGTTGCGCTCAGAAAAATCTGATCGAATGAAAATCTTCAATAAGCTTATGAAGCCTTCGCGGGCGATAACAGAAGTCTCGAAGGTAGGTGGGATGCATGCATAAAGTGGCGACACCGGCATCGGGCCGGTAACGGTTACGACAACGGTTGCGAACAATCGAAGCAAAGTGGTTGCGTTAAGAGCATTATTCCGCCGTCTATCAGCGATGCCAAAGAACAAAATTATGAAATGTTTTATCAAGACTTATGCCAGCCCATCGTTTCGTCTGCGAACTAATAATAATTTAACGCAATATCTCATATTTCACATTCTTTTATAATTTCTCAGATAAACATGATTCATTTAGGCAATTTACAAATAATTCGCAGATCATTATTTTCATTTTTCACTTTGCTGTGTGAGTGTTTGTTGTCGAGCCATCGAAGCTTCTTCTCTCGTTCGGGCGCTGTTCACCCGCCGACACCGTCACCCTTATAATCCCAGTTTCTGCTGGTTTCGTCTCGCTGCCGACGGAGCATTGAAAAATGTAAAAGTAATTTTGCTCAGTTTTTTCATATTTCAGCGTGGCGCAGAGAATGGCTTGTTCGATATGATTGTCTCGAAAACATGTATGTTCGCGTGCACGCGGCCATTGGCAGCACACCTTCATCATCCGGATGGCTTGCGATTGCCACAGTCAACCCGAAAGGACAAGCACGGTTTACCGTTACGTTTGTACCGCTTTTTGCTGCGGGCGCTTTGATGTCTCTCCCCCCGCCCCCAACACACACACACACATACACAGCCCATCTCCGCGGCTCTTTCATAAAAAATGACATTTTATGCTCGCTTGAACAATATGCGTTCGGTCGGATCGTAAATTTCTCGAAATAAAAACAAACAACGCAAATAACACATGTGGCTCGTTTTTGTTCATCAAATCTCATTTCAATTTCCAGAATTTCGTCAACATAAACACCAGCAAAATGACAAGGAACCAGCCCCGGCACAACCCAAATGGAAATTCCGGTTTTTATTGTTATTGTTCTTGGTTTCGCTGTTCATCTTCGAGTTAATTGATTCTGCTTTGCCGAAACACGAATCAGACAAGTGTCGAAAGGTGGGAATGTCGTTTACCTCGAATTGGTCGCTATGTTTCGATGAGTGGGAATGTCCTTGGGCGACACTTTTAAGGCAACTCAGCCACGAAGACCACTGGCTGTGGATGACAGATGATGTGAGTCTCCTCTCTTGAGAGCTAGGTGTTCTTACGTCTTGCTCTCTCCTTACTTTTTTCTTTCTCCCCTATCCATCTCACTCTGACCCCCTCTCTCCTTCTCTCTCTCCTTCTCTCTTTCCTTCTCTCTTCCTGCCTCTCATTCTCTCTCCCCCTCTCTCCTTCTCTCTTCCTCTCTCTCTGATTCGCTCTTCCTACATATGTACCTCTTATTCCCCTCTCTCTTTCTCTCACCCTCTCCCTCTCACCGTCTACGAATTGTTTTCGAATACGAGTCTCAATTGATTTGGTCTGGCACGAACAGAGGATTACGTTGCGTTGCACCGAAAGACGCTGACCAAGAAACGTCGAGCAATCGACCACAATAACAAGCAGTCTCTTCAAATCAACCCAATCGAACGATCAAAATCTTCTTCGAAATAAAAACACGATTCCATGTCAAAACAAATATCCAATAGATAATTGCCTGTTGTCGATAACGAAGCTTTTCGCTCGTCTGCGATTGGGACGCCTTGACCGTTATTTTCTTTGCTCATTCCGCATCGACGTGGCGACGGCGTCAACATTTTAATAACGGCATTAGATTGTTTTCTCGCCTCAACTAAGTTTTTTTTCTCGTCTTTTCCCGTTATGTTTGCTGTTTTTTCCCTCTCTTTCTCTCTCTCTCTCTCTCTCTCTTTCAAAGCGAATATGGAAAATGAAGAGATTTATGGCGTCTGATTGTTGTCTCATTTCGTATTTTCAAGCGAATAATGAGAGAGTT
>JANSTV010054427.1:0-13252 GCA_027564135.1 Lestremia cinerea
GAGAAAAGAAAACAAAGGAAAAGTCAAGGGAAAATATGAAAAATTCATTGAAAAAACAAATTATCGCATCACCACTTCGACATTATGTGCGACGCACTCAACGAGTTTTGAAATTAGATTTTCTGCCAAAGCTCTTAGGCAAAGCACAAGGTATGCGAAGATGTAGCTGGCATTGAGTTGAGCCGGGTAGTCGAAACGCGTCGTGTCGCATCACAGCGTAATGTAACACAAGGTGTGTTTGCCGATGATAAGTTATGGCAAAGTACACGAGCCCCGGTTGGAGGGGAGTGGGCGAATGGGGAGAGGGACGGCAATGAAAATCTGACTATGTGCGATTGCGATAAAAATAGGAGATAACAAGCGGTGGCTTCGACGGCAACGCCAATGAAGAAATAACCTCATCGATGGCGAAAACCTTCTAAAACGGCGACCTGCGATAAACAATGCCTACGTCGGAAGGTCTACGGCCGGAATGAGCAATCTGTGGCGAAAATCGGCACAACAAATTCTCACATACATTCTGAAAGCTTTGAATTCCCCTATTCGAGGTGTCTCCCTTCGAAAATCGGTTGACGCGTATGTGCGCTTCCTCTCTCACTCCCTCCACTCATTTCCTTATCGCACATCTCTTACCAAGGTAATTTCCGAGTTACCTGTGTTTGTTTACAATAAATACACGACATGTAATGCTGATATTGGCTCAACGTTTGCATAATTTATGATGTTTCATGAGATTCATCCGAGACGGGCCGCTGGGAGATGCGATCATGTCACTGACTTTGCGTTTTCTTGTGTTTCGACAATAAAATGTCAAAAAAATGAATTATTGTTTGAAGCTGAATCGATGAAGATGGGAACCTTTTGATGGTTTTCGCCAGAAAAAAAAAATGAAATAGAAAGCGCTTTCTCTTTCACTCCAAATCGGCTCACAGCTATCGATTGATTTTATTGCCTTCAACAATCGTTTCTTGCTGTGTAACGCTGTCGAACCACTTCGTGGGAACGATGCTTTCGATTCAAACCTATTTGCAAGTCAATGATCAGTGACTGGGCTACTTTGGTTGCGGGAACGAGACCTGGTCGGGTTTAATTTCAATTCAGACCAATTCGGTTCGATGACACACAAATTGTTCATTGCGCTCTCCTGGGCGAATAACAAACTCGACCAACTCATCACATGTCCCCCGCGGTTAGGATCCATTTGGGGTCAACGTACAATTCGTTCGGCTGCGTAGGCCTCATTGCAAATTGAAAGCAACTCAAATGATGAAAATGTCTCATCACGAGAAATTGTTCCGAAAATCAACTGAATCGACCTGCCATCACCCGACCATTCACCTCCTTCCGCCCCGAATGCGATAATAGCTGCCGGCAAAACGGAAAAATCCCATCCGATTCGTTGATCAAATTCGGTATCCCCTAAAACAGTTGTTTCAGGCAAAACAAACAAAACCACCCAACAAGGCCAACCGAACGACGACAAATCGAACCCAACATGTCACTCCCAATCGATAACAATAAATTCGTATTCGTAAAATGTTTTCCATACCATTTTTTTGTCCTTCCAATTCGAATCGTCGCTCCTCGTTTTGGGCAAAGTCTTCTTCGTCGTCGTCGTCGTTCATTCTCATCTTCCATCTTCCGTTCGAGACTCTGTTTATTTTCAATTTTTGCATATTATCTGTTATTTTCTGTTGACATTCATACACGTCGGGATGTCCCACAGCAAATACCGAATCGTTCGATTTGTGTCGAATATTGTTGTTACAGCAGAAGCAACATCAACAGTAACAATAAAAATGGAGCTGGGACGAGGACGACGTTGTTGGAACTAGTGATGTCTGCTGGCGGAGACGAATAGCAAATGACAAAATGGCTTATCGCGAAAAATACGATTCCCCAAATGGATGTCAAGTCGGAACTTTATCATTTGTTGGCGAAGCAGTCGTGTCTGTGTATGTATGTGCGTGAAAGAGAGAGAGTGTTTTGCAGCAGACTATGGACGTGGTGGAAATGACGGAGCGCACGTAAAACGCCACTCCGATCGAAAGTGCAATGCAAATCATCGTCAAAACATTTTCTCGACAAAATTAATTTTCCAAAGTTTTCAATTTTCCCCGGAAAACTGTTTGCATTCTATAAACGAAATGTCACCTTGAGAGAAACCCTCGATTTCGAATGGCTGCTGGATGAGCAGCTTGAATCAACGGTTTCGAGAAGGAAAATTTCGGTTAAACTTTCCACCACGGAAATGGTCGACTCATTCCATTTTCTCGGAATTCCAGTGGTTTTCATTGAACAAATTCAAAGCTCGGAAAATTTATCGACGAACTTCCCGTCACGATGCCATAGTCGTTATCAGTGCTCCGCAAAACGATAGTTTTCCCGAGTGCTTCTCTCGAGCAGCTGTGAATTGGGAGGTCATTCGTTTCGGAGATGGTTTCGAAGAGGCCAAAAAAAAGAGAACCATTTCTTGTCGCATCCACAATGCGATTCATCAAACGGACCATTCGAATTATTCACCAAAGCCTTGCAAGTGGCCCGGCCCGAAATCAAAGTTATCATTGGATTCTGGTGCGAAAAAGGCGACAAAAAATCTAGCAAAAAAAGTTGAAGAAAACAAAGTTATGATTGAAATTCACGATGATTTCATTTTGAATGGCATCGCAGTCCGATCGAAATGAAACCTTTTCAGCCGAAACCGAAATGATTGGTCTATTCTTCGAGTCGAAAATCAAAATTTAATTCGGAATTACACGTGAGGGTGGCTTGCGGTGTTTGGAGTCGGGCACCCAACCAGCGGGTAGGATTCATCGTTTGCGTCATCGGCCGCCCATCGAGGCGGACGCGATGCGGTAGGACGCAGCACGTGGTTCATTTCCTAAACAACTCGCGAATTATTTAATGATGAACGACAATATTTGAATTACCTCATCGCGGGCTGGCAATCATTGTCTGTCTGTCACTGTCACACGCGTCTCAAGAAACGGCTGCCGCGACCGTGTGCTCTGCGTCAATCTGAATATTCATTTCGGCGCCAACATCACCGACATCATTTCGAACAACCGTCTTCTAACCGAATGGCAACTTTTCACTTTTCCCGTCATTAATTACACTTTGCAAACATCAAACCATTTTCATCTCGCAACATTTTCGAACTTGTTCTCTCCCGGCCAAAGCAGTGCATCGTTGAGTCGATCGCTCAACCCCTTTTGGGCGCAACACCGAGAATACTTTCGACTTTGTTATTCCGTACTTGAGCGTCGCATGTTTGGCAACATCTCAGGCCATCGTTTCAGCCATCATCGTATTCATTAATCCAGCTTTTGTTCCATTTTCTATTTTCATTTCAGCAAGCATTTCAATATCGATTCGAAAAGCTGTGTGTTGTTTTTCGATTGACTTTGTTGGCTGCTATTGTTGCTGCTGTTGTCTTTGTCGATTTTGAAGCATTATTGAACATTTAAATATGCTTCCGTATTGTTAACATGAACCCAAACACAGCCATCGTCATAGCATTCGCTCACGCACTAACATCTAGCGATGAATTCGTCTATTCTGTTTGTATTTGTTTAGGCAGTCAAAAACATAAACAATATTGTTATCGATGAGTGTGTGCTTCGCTGAATATTGACGTGTGCTTGAGTCGAGGTTTCTCTTGAGCGGAATAGCAACATTGATGGGTATCCAAGTGGATGTTTGAATGGACGAGAGCGTACTCGGCAGATACTCCACGTAGTCTCCTTGTCTCTATCGGAATTCGTAAATGCATCTCGATGATTTCACGAAGGCAAATGGCGAGGAAGTAATTCTAATCGTGTGCCTATAATCAAACAGCACGCTCCCACGCTTTCCCGTGTCCAATTTTGCTCGAAATGAGTCAATCAATTTCCTCCAAACAGAAAAACTCGTCAAAAGCGTATTTATTTTTCCAAACACAAACTTTCCACCAAATTGATGGCAGTTAAGTGAGTGAAATGCAAATTGAAGAAAACAGAAATCATTCACCAAGTGGAAATTCACCGAAAATGTTTGCATGGCAATCCGCGTAGAAATTGGTCGATAGGTTTGCTCTGTTGGAAACAGCGTGTGGGTGATGATAAATTGGACGAGCCTTGGAACGTTTTTCGTCAGCGATTCGATTGAAGTTTGAGAGCTTTGAGCATTTCGTGGAATGGTTTCGGTGAAATTGATGCCGAAACCACCGTGGCAACATCCCAATCAAAACAACCCAATCGATTGGGACTTCCACACGGTTCTTCTGTTTTCGCGATTCCGATGAATTCAATTTTTACTCAAATTTTTGTTGACTTTCAGCATTTCCCTCGAAGCGGAAATTTCAATGTCAGCACAGTGATTCCGTTTCGAATGCATTATTTCGCTCTTATTTTTAGCAGCGAAATTCAACCAATTGTAAATTCAGTCCAATTGAATGAAATTCATTAAAACGGTTTTTTGCGATATTTTCGGAGAATTTCAATGAATTTCTCGTTCTCGCGAATCGAAAAAAATTCAATTGATGACAGAAGCTTCAATCAAATTTAATTAATTATTAAAAAAAAATCATCGATCCGTCAATTCAATTCGAATTTGGAACATTCAAACTCCTCCTCTTAGTCTCATTCTGCATCCCCTCTCCTCCCCCTCCCTCTCAAAACGTACAAAAAGTTACAGAACAGTTTTAATCATCGCATTCACTCGAATTCACGCCAAAATTACTAGCCAAAAATCGGCACACACATTCGCAACAAAGTTCGAATAAGAAAAAAAATGTAAATTGCAAAAATTTGCTTTGCAGAAAAATAAACTTTTAATTTATTTTCGAGACTTTGTGAATGTTTTCAAATTCAATGATTGGAAGGCGGATGTGATGAGTCGCTGACTGGAAGCAGCGAGGAAACCGACAAAGTTCGATGGTTTTTCTTTCTCGTTTGGGCGATGTTTGCAGATGTGATTTTGTGATGAAGTCATCGTGTTGGTCTTGCAGTCTTGCATCAATGTCGATTTATCGCCGAAGATTTGTATTCAAGGAGATGTCGGGAGAGCTTTCATTCAAATGATGATGGACAAACTGGCACACATGTCGCAAAGATCTATCCGAGAAGATAAAATCGCAGTGAAATATGCCGAAACCGCACCTGATATCGCCCCCACACACTCGCTCACACACACACACACACACATAAACGCATCGTCGGATTTGCATGACAAGGCATGTAGTATCAATCAGTGTCATGTTCAATAATCACAGCGCGGAACTGTTTTGCATCGCACCGAATCGGGCCATATGTTGCTTGCATATTAACATCTATCTCCGACGCCAGGCATTGTCGACTTTCAGCCAGCACAATTGTGCCCTACCGAATGACGAGCATTGAGTAAAACAAGCGTTCAACATACGCTCCATTGCCCATTCGAACGATTCACCATCCACCCAAAGACGACTGACTGCAGGGGAAGTGTCTGGAAATCGTCCACTGGAAATCAGGGGCTGCCAGTGCGCACCATCCAGCAAGCAGTTGTTGTGCTTTCATATCGCGCGTGACTTAAAAGTATCCCAACGCATTCAACACACCAGCCAGCAGCTCGACGAAACGGTGATGGTGGTGGTGAGGCAACCAGCAAATTCGAAAATAATATGATAGCCAGCCAGAATCGGTGTTTGATAACGGCTCTGAATGGGATTCTCGTCGCTCATCAACTTCAGTTATCATCCACAGTCGAACAATTTTGGTTCGCTTCAATTTGACTGGAAATCGAAACAGGCTCGCATTTGTTGCCTCTTCGCACAGATATCGGCTGTTGTTGCTGTGCTTTTTTTTCGTCGTCGTCCGCAGTTTTTGGTCGTTCAGCGTTTGTTTTGGAATTCCGAGCTGTCGTTTTGGGAAGCCCATTGACTGCCGTTTAGGTGGAAAGATCCGAAGACGTTCATGTGCAAATTGAATTTTGAATTTGTTGAATCATCCGCGAGGAAACACCACTGAATCAACAAAACCAGAGAATTGAAAAGAAAATAAATATAAAAAAGAGAAAACGTTTCAAACTAATCAATCAAGGCAGCAGCAGCAACAGGCACACTTTCGAAATCTTGTTCGCCTGTTGCTTTTCATTCATTTGGCAGCGAAACGAGGCGACTCGAGGCAAACAACAGAACCCGAGAGAAAAGTAGAGGAAAAAAAAAGCAAATTCGATAAAACCATTGTCGGTGGTTGTACGACGACTGGCTCGCCAACCCCGCAATTTCAAGCACAACAAGTAGACATTTGGCAAACAACATTGGACGATTGTGCGACACGACGGAAGGCCTATTGCGAACCGTCATCTACCACATCAGCACAGTCAACAGCCACGGCTAGCACGATTGACGGCATCGATGAAGACAGTTCGATTGAATGTGTAATAAGATCTCGAGTGGTGAATAGCGAGATAGGAAGAGAATATTATTTATTTCGTCGGGTACGCGTGAATGACACACAGCAAATACACACAGCCGTCGCACAGCCAAGAGTGTTGATTTGATACGATTTCCCAAGGGAAATCCATGAGCGTTGTGCCATTGTCAATTCGATCGACGCTTTTTCTTATTAATTCATCGTCACTGCGAAACGAATGTTTGGAGGAAATCGAGTGCGAAAAGTGCTTTCCAAACAAATTTAATTAACCCTCAGCGTGCGTGTGTCCGGCTCAAAGGACCATTTCGGGTGATTTGAATGATTTTGCCTTGTTGGGGTGCGCTCGATACTGGTCAAGGGCCAATTAGTAGCTCAATGAAAATCGTCGATTAGGCTGTGAGGCACGTCGAGCGAAACAATAGCGTTTCGCCCTTCATCCCGTCCCCGGTGAACACGAACCAATTAACAGTTGCGGTGTGCGGTTTTGAGCAATTGATTGAAAATTCAAATTGAAATTCACGGTGCGAATTCTGGTGTGTGCGTGTGCGTTTCACTTCAATTTGCAAAGCATCAAACTATGAACGCTGTTGGACGGCATTCGCCGTGAACCATTTCCAACAAACGGATAAAACTTTTTGTACAATTTTTCGGTAAGTTTTAAATTCAATCAAATGAAATGAACGCTGAATTCATTTGAAATTCCCAAAGTTCTCAACTACCCCTCCTCCCCTTCCTGCTCGCAACCACTCGTATTTCGGGATGGACGAAAAACAAAACCAGAAAAATGCTACGCACGAAAGGTTAACAATAAGTTTTCCTTCTTTGGTTTACATTTCAATTCGAAGTTCGCCACCAAATGTCCGTGCCTTTGATGCTGTGATTTTCGTTCTTTTTGACGAATCCAATTTGGGGTCGCGCCTGGTCGAACTGTGACGAAAGCAAAGTTTTCTTTTTCGGTTCACAAAAGATCTCAACAATGAATTACAATGAGTTTGGTGATGGAAGAACGAAGCTAATTAGTTGCTTTGGTGTTGTTTGTGCGGCTGCTGGAGACGACAGGAGAGTTGAGGAGAGCCTTGGGGACTGGATTTTGTTGCAATTAATTCAATTGAAGTTACGCGATCGCATTTTTGAGTGAGTGCCAACGTGACCCTCGTCGAAGCGACCTTGTGATTTTGGATGCTCCACTTAGCCTCCAGGCAAAAAGCCTAAAGAATTGCTAAAACCTGACCCAAACGAGATCAAGTTAATGGATGAGGTTCGACCCCGACCCCGTTTCAACGAAGAAAAAACCATAGAAAAAGCGGAAATGGAAAACAGTCGAGAGTAATCCATCAGTCATTTTTGAACTTTTTCTCGTCGATTTTCCAGTTCATTTGCAGGGGTTGCAGGTTTATTATTGCTTTCGGCTGCCATTCGAGCATATTAAACATTCATCTTTTCCGCTTGGACTCGGAAATTTATGAAATTTGACAAATAATTAAAATAAATTTTTGGAAATCCGCTCATCGGTCAACGATTTTTTTTTGCTGGATTTATTCCGCACTTCACAATGGTGGTCATCATTCAAAGTGACTTGCGGCCATATAAAGTTCCGGTGCTTCGTCCAAAGTGCTTTTCACGAACAATAAACGTTATTTTGTCGAAGCAAAACCGCTCATTCTGTGACATTGATGTTGACCATTGTTGGCTCATTTGTGATAAACAGTGTCCGTGCGTCACTCAACCGCGACGCTTTCCTGTGTTTTGTGGCGAGCCAGAAGCTCTGATTTTAATGAGAATTTTCCTCAAATTGCATTTCATAAATATGAGCTTGGTCGGATCGAGACCGACGATTGTCGACGCAAAACGTTTATTTTCGCCTCTTTGACCTTGCAATTCTCCATCCTTTCCCGCATTTACCCTCAAAGCGTGTGATCAATCGAATCTGTCTTTGTTCGCCGTGGATTTTGCTCAATCCTCCCTCACAGGTCTCCCTCTAATCCTCAGCCCGAGGCAAATCAAATAAAAGAAGAGGAAAAATTCATTTGAAATCGAAAATCCCACGTTCAGTTCCGTGCTGAAACTTTGCTTTTCCTCAAATCCAATTAACTAGCCTTGCCGATGACATTTTAGCCACTGACCGAGTTTCTGGCGAGCACTTTTTTTCCTTCTCGCCAACGATAACGGTTATTTTCCGCAGCTTCAGCAAAAACTAATTTCCAACTAAAAATTGCGTCCTTTCTCGACAATCGATTTTCCTTTGGTGGCATCGCGTTCCAGAATTTTCTGCAGAGAATGTGACACACAGCTCCGGAACGGACTGTGAAAAATGGCTTCCATCGATCATATGTCATCTCGCATGGTGATGCCTTTTCACCGCTCCGTCGGTGAATTATCGTCAATGTAAGCCTCGCTCGGTGTAATTTCCAGGCTTGGAAACGCTTCAGTGGAAATTGATGCGATTCCATTACATTTGGAATTTTCATTCGCGAAAATATCGCCTTCGGTTCGACGATCAATTAGCCCAACGGATTTGAACGATAAGTTGTATCCGTCAATATTTCGCCAAAACCATAAATAACCTCGACTTCGACTCGCACGTAATTAGCTTTCGGCTCGAGCATCTTCCCGGCCCAGCCAGTCGCTCTGTCGACTGTGCTCCATTTGGCCCGTCGTCTCATCATCAGCTTTCCGTTGGCGCGTATTAGCAAAGTTTTGCCCATAAACTGATTACAGTGGGGCGGGAGGGGGTTGGTTTTGTTGACGGGCTCCCCCAAAAATGCTTGGCGGACAAACAATTTTTAATCAAATTATTCAATTTTCCAAACACCTGCATTTCGCGTAATTACCATAAAATGTTTTGAATTTTCTTCTTTTCATTCTGTTTTGTTGTTGGTCGTGTTTCTCGCGAGAAGCTTTTTTCTTCGATGAACCGCCCAAAGCACAAGGCTTCCGAGCAGGGCGCAAGAATCGTAGTGTTCCACCGTGAATGATTATCGTTCATTTTCCTCTTGGTTTTCGTTCTTTCCGTTTTGGTCAACGGAAAAGATTATGTTTTCAAATGCCAAGAGCTACTTGAGCTGGAGCTGGAACCATTAAAGCTGGAGCGGGGCGAGACAAAATAACGAAAAAGAAAATAAAAGAAGCAAAAAAAACTCTTTTCAATTTTCATCTCATCTTGGCCAAGGCATGTGAAGCGACCGTTTTTCGTTACTGCTACAATTCCGCTTTGTATCTTCCGAGTGCGTTCGAAAGAACCCGTCGGTCTTTTGTTCATTGTTGACCGTCAATGTTTCGTTGAGCAGCAAACGGTTGCTTTCCCACCGTCTCGAAGGCTTAACTTTGACACTTTGGACATAATGAGGACGCACACAATGGCCGGAAAGTGAAATTGAACGGAAATGAATTCATTTGATTTGATTTCGATGAGAAAATGGCTTTTTCCATTGAACTCACTCGAAATGCTGCATTGAGGAGTTATGATGAATGCGGTGAAGTGTTAGTGCGAACGGTACAGGGATATCATCAGTTGGGCTTGGTGAAAATGACAATCAATCGCTTACTCACAAGCACTCATTGGGGCAGGGGAAGAGGGCGGCACTCGCACAATGCCTGCGATAAGGATCGATTGGGATCCGGAAATATCAATTTCGTCGAAATTGTCTTTTCATCGCTTGACAACTTAATCGAATCAATTAATTGACGGCATCGCGGCCTAAATCGATATATTCCAACGTGACGATTAGTTGGCAGAACCTCGTTCCACGCCTGACGAACAACAAAAAAACCAATTTTCGTCACGAATTTCCCTTCGACAAGCGACATTTTGATTGAATTCACATCTGCCCCACAAATTCCCTCAAAGCACAATCGATTGTCTGTGCCGAAAATCCCTGCGATATTTGCCTCGAAAATTGGTTCAAGCCAAGGAAATTGGTGGAAGAGATTGAGCCGATTGACGATAGCGAATTGCCGTCTGATGAACGTTGTTTTCTTTGGCTTGGTCTGGCTTCTTTTTGTCCCATGAAAATCGTGTTTGCACAGCTTTTTCGCGTCAATTCATTTTCCAAAATGACAAGGATTCTTCTTTTGACAAAGTGAGATGTGGTAATGCCTTGCAAAGGCGATTAAAAGCTGGCAAATTATTCTGAAAGTGACCAATGGCAGCTTGACAGAGAGGACGATTCGGAATGATATTCGATTGTCGTCATGAGCGAGTTGGTGATGTCTTGTGGTTTGGTCGCCATTTCTGTTTTTGTTCCCATCAACAAGCCGTCCTCCTCCCCCATCCAAACCTCTCACAACAAATTCAATCCTAAAACAACAATAATCATCAGCGACTTCATCTTAATTACATCGGCAGTCGTCATTCGCCAGCGAAACGATTCGCCCGACAACTTTTCCGAGAAACCAAACCGAATGCCACTTGATGAATTTCCATTTGAATAATCACGAAAATATAAAAAGGATTTTCGTTTGTGATATTTTTTTTCTTCTTCTTTCATTGGTTTTTTTCGAAATGAAAAATTCTTTGCGGCAACTTTTGCGAATAATTCTTGAAGAGGCTGCCTCTTGAGAGCCCGTCGGCTTTGGCATCGTCACTCCGTGTCTGCTGCTTTGGTTATCCAATTTGAAGGAAAAATGAAAGCTTCATTTCGGAAAACTTTGTCAACTTTGGCATCCTCTAATCCCCTCATGGGCGGTACACTTGGTAGCGAACAAAGTCGTGTTTCGTTTGCGAGACAAGCATCTCTGGTCGCTTTGTGTCTCGTATCGCACAGTTGTCTCCATCGGATTCTCGTCGGCACTCTCAAGTTCCGTCGATGGTGGTTTTTCCTTCAGTTAATTCGAACGAATTTGCCGCCGCGACAACATTCGACAACCGAAACCGAAATGCATCGCACATAAATTACATTCGTTATCTCGTTGTTTTGCTGCGAACTTTTGCGAAGACGAAAACGTGCGATGATTGTGTTTCATCGTTTCGGATTTCGGTGGGGCCAACTGTGCAGCATGAGGACCCGTCTGAATTATTCAAAGTGAATTTCATTACGAGCTGTGAATGAAAGCGATTTTCAACGATAAATTCAAATGACCTTCACCTTTCGGGGCTGAGCTCTTGGCTTGTGTTTGGCCTGACCTTAACGGTCATTCAGTTCAGTTCAAGACACCCTTCGGCCGATTCGAATAGGATAAATCTTTTGATTGTTTCGTCTTATTGGACTTAACGAGCGTTTATGTGCTTTCCTCTTGGTTCATGAGAGGCAAACACGATGGCGGAAAGGGATGTGACCGAGGATGTTGGCGAACAAAATGAAACCGGAATGCGAAAAGAACGTTTCAAAGGAATTCATTGGAATCTTTGCCGAATATTCTCCACGAAACCATCGAATTTGAGCTTTCAAGATGGAATTCGAAAACTGTTTTCGGCCTTTGTGGAAAGTGGAAAAAAAAAAAATTAAAGGAAAATTTCACCTGGAGCAGTGAGAGTCAAGGGCGAAACGGTGCCATCTGCCCGGTGCTGTGTTGCTTTGTAATCAGCGCTATATTGTCTCGACAATCATTGTTTTCCGTCCATTCATAATCGGCCACCGCAAGTAATTTGAATGGCTGATTGTTCGGCTGCCAAGTCACCGTAATGAGCTCATTCGAAGCGCAGCATTCAAAGCGGCCAGTCGATGAAGCCGTCCATCCATTCAATGGATGAAAATTCATTAATTTCATTCATTCACTCGACCATGAGGGCTTTCAAATGAGCTTTTCCCGAACCGTTCTCAAATTACCGTGCACGGCGAGTGTTTGCTAGCACGTAGCTATGTATTGCATTCAAATAATTTCGAATCCTTTCAGTGTTTCGTTGTTTTTAATGTATCGCACTCGCGTAAAATAATGAAACGAATGAAGAGGATTCAGGATGGATCAATGACGCTCAGTTTTTGTTGGGCATCAAATTGGGAGTGGCGAGCTTCATTCACTCGCTTGTGCGATGCGAAGTTTCAGAAAGAAAAAAGTTGAACAGTGGAAAGATCGTTCTAAACTGAATGGAGTCCCATCCCGCACGGTCATCATCGCTCCAGCACCCACAAACAAATCAATATGAATTGTGCAGCAAAAACTTTTAATCATTTTCAAATCTCTCGAAAGTCAAGCGAATAAACAAGCAAGCAAACAACAGTATGAAAGAGAATTCGAACTTCAAACTCACCGCAAATGAGTTGAGTAGAACTTGTAGTGATTCAATGTAATTAACGGCCTCGTCGCCTCGCGTCGCAAACCTGACTGAGCTCAAATCCGGCGCGAATTCACTCTGACATTCTGCTGCAAAGTGGCACACAGTTAATTTCAATTGTTGCCATTTGCGATAGTGCTCACCTGGATGATGCTTAAGACAAAACTGCCTTGTCTCTCCTCCTCGGTTTCCAAGTTCATTTGTCGCCGGCAATTATCTCAAAGCAAAATCTGAAAGCCAAGATTGCAGCAATGGCTTCCATTCATCCGTTGTTGATGAAGAGAATTGTTTCAAATGCCAGATAATTATTGATAAAATCGATGGCATTTCAAGGGTTGATTTAATTCGTCGTCATTGTTCCCTTTGTCAGTCGCTACAGCTTTCATCGATTAGCATTTCTGTTGAACGGCGACAAATCGAATGATAAAAGACCAATCATTTCGGGAGTTCAAGAGAAAGTTTTGGTGGTTCGGTCATTTCATCGATTTCATTAAATTCACGGGAATTTTTTCACAGAAAAGTTGGTCAAAAAGTTAACGAAAAGTTATGAAAAGTTAATGCTCGGTGTTACACAGTTACACCGTACACCCGTGTACGACAGAGACGACATCGCTATCAAATAGCAAATGCGTAGCATGGTTTTCTGCTT
>JANSTV010054438.1:0-13248 GCA_027564135.1 Lestremia cinerea
TTGGTTTTACATTTGGGAAAGTTTGTCATTAAATTGTAATGAACTTTGAATATGTTTGCATTCACAATGTAATTTCAAATCGGACATTGGCACACACACACACACACACACACACACACACACACACACACATAAACCCAAAGCATTGCCCCACAGCTGAATTCAACCGGAATTGGTTCAGATATCAACTCGATACAAAGTTTCAGTTTGATCGATTTCGAACGGTGATTGAGCGATTCGATTGGGAACGCCAACTCCACCAACCACTGACCGATATGCGATACCGAAAATTTTCCACGAAATTTCAAACCATTCACGAGTCCGAAAATCACTCAATTACCAAAATGATTTACAAACGTAATTAATAATGTTGGAAATCATTTTCGGTTTGATGGAACAATCTCGTCGCAAAGACATAATTCATGTGACATGTGATTTCCATCGTCGACAATGCCATAAATTACATTTTACAACATTGTTTTGTAGGCAAATTCTCTCGCTATTCTCAGCCGTTCAACAAAATGCTTCACATAATTACATTGTTTTGCACAATCCGATTTTACCCCGTTTTGTGATTCTTTCAGTTGGATTTTATTTTATGACAGAATGGCATGACAAAACCACACTGAACGACGGCCAACAAACGGCATGGGCACGCAGCACCACCAGCTTGAATGTCAACCAGCCAGTCAACAAGCAAACCAGCAAGGCTACGTGCACCAGAACCACCATGAAAAATGCTTAATGAAACAATGATGGAAAAATCATAACCCTAATTTGAATGGAATCAAATGAATGACATAATGAGACATGCAAAAGTCAAAAGTTTATCACGCTTTATAGTCTGACGAGTTGTTATTATTGTTGTTGATGTTTGTACAACCATTGTTTATGGTGGCGTTGTCGTTCATTTAGCTCCGAAGGCGAAATCGTTCGAAGGAATGTTGCTATCAGGCGAACGTACACAAACGAATGAAAGAAGCGAACCATTCGCAATTCTTTTGAGATGAAACCCGTTTTTCCATAACCATTTACGGCAAGGATCTCGTATACCTCTAAATTTGGCGCATTCTCTATTATTTGCCATTTCGCCTTTCGCATCACGAAACATTCTAATTTAAGCATCATTTGATTTGAAAACAATGCCAGCCAACCGGCTGCTATTCAGCTTTGAAATTTAATGGAAACAAACTTAATGCCATTGTTATTTCTCGCAAAATGCTAATGTTAATCTCTGGCAGCACCCACTCAGCTCTAGCTTATGTGCGTGGAAAAATACCAATGCTGCTTGCAAAAATATCGATATTTTCTTGTTTCAGCAAACGTTCCTGGCACACACACACATCTATAGACATACACACATACACACACATACACACACATACACACACAACCGCAACGCACATACGAGTTTCGCACATTCGAGAGCATTCAAACATTCGACAAGGAAATTCAATTGGAAGCTTCTCTCCCCCCCCCGCGCACTCGCTCAACTGAAATATTGAAACGAAACGTAGATGAATATTCCAACTCAATATTGATTGATAAGCCGCAAGTAAATTCTGAAATGATTCTGCAATGGTGTGAGACTCGTTGACGGCATAGCGAATGATCGGCGTTGAGGTCTGTTCGGGGATTGCTCAGGCGATGTATCATGAACGAACGATACCATTCGAAATTACTATTGGAAATTTCATTCGAAACAAGCTCATTCTGTGAATTCACATCCGCATTTGTCGTCGTGTTTTATGCCAACGCACAGATCCTATTGACAAGTGCTAGTTTCAAATCATCGAAGCGGTGCCCGTAAAAGAGCCAAAGAAAAAAACGGGAAAATTGAAAAGCAGAAGAGGCAACGAAATTACGTGAGAAGGAAAATCTACCCCCACATTCGGTCGTTGTTTTTGTTGGAAGTGGTGGTGGTGGTGCTGCTGCTGCTGTTGGGTTGTTTCAGAGAATGTCTAGTGTTCCGTTAAAAGGGAATGACTCCGGGGAATTGTCAAATAAATGCATCAAGTGATTCAAATGGTTCTTCGTTCCAATGATTTTCATGAAGGTCACGTGTGTGTGGGTGCGTGTGTGTGTGTGTGTGTGTTTGCCCGAGCAGTTGCTGTGTGCTCTTGCTCATGATGCCTCCCCTGAATGGATATTTTATTCATAATATCGAATTCGAAATGTAAACAAAATGTTGTGCGATCCGAATGGCTGAGGCGATTCATAAAAAATGCATCAAATACACAATTTTTGGTTTATTTATCGTTTGAATTTAAGTTAAACGTTGTCAATTGATGATATTACGATAAGGACGAGGTCATACATGGTTGTTTGCTTGTTCTTCTGCTTCTTCTCCTTCTTTATCGCATTCATCGTCAGTGAATGGTTTGGTGATTGAATTGAGTTGGAGCGTCATTCAGTCATTTTGAAATGGTTGGGTGTGGGTGAACTTCAGAAAATACCTTCAGGTGTTTCGTAATTGACGTGCGACAATTCAGTGGTGATTAGAGTTGATTGTATGGTAACGCTTGATTTAATGAGTATTTGCGTAAATATTTGGTGTGGGCTCAGACTGCTTAGTGGGCTGAAAAAGTGAGTTCTGCGAGATCTTTTTATGAGTCTCTAATAAAGCGCTGCTCTAATGAATCATCAACGTATTGCTCGAAGCCCCTGGAATTTCGGGTAAAGTCGTAAAACTCAACCACCGCGAACAATTCCAATTGAATGTGTTGTCGTAAATGCCCTTTGATGTACGAATGTTGGCGTTTGTGGGAAATGTTTTGTTGACAAAACACATCCACATTGGCACACATTGGCTTCCGAGAATAGCTCTCGAAACATGAATATTGAAATGGAATGACGTGGATGCACGCAACAAAACATGTATTGGGCGTTCACCAAAACTAATTGAGACTGAATGCAAAATAACAATCCGTCCCCTAATTCGTACTCTTTGCGAATAACATTAAACTGCTCAACGATTGATGTTACCATAAATTGCTGTTATTAAATGCTTTTGCGGAAAATACAAGCCGTTTCACGGATTCGAAACAATTTTAATATGCTTGAACTGAATTGATCGCATGGAAATCGTTTTTGATTTTGTGATTAAATTAAATATTGCGGTGAACGTCATATTTGAAGGGTGGTGTGGGTTGGTGGGCCGACAACACCATTACGATGTCGCTTGGGATTGTTTCAACGACGGCGTTTACTGGGGTTCTGTCGAAAGAAATATCAAAGGTGTGTTTGGCTGGTGCTGTTGATGGCATTTTGCAGATTTACCCATTGTGGCTCTGCGACCTTGAACTTCACCGTCGTCTGCAAGTTCACCTTTTTCGACCCCTCGCCAAGGTTCAGCTCCACTACGATGTGGCTAGAAGTAGCGACTACTCTTTTCGAATTGTTTCAAAATGAGGCGTCCAAGGTCGACCGGCACTTCAGATTCGACGGTTGTTATCTCAATCAATTGCTGTTTATTGATTTCGCTAAAGTTTTCAATATCGGTCGATCAATTGTGTCGATTCATTCATTCATTCATTGCGATTTGATTGTTCGATTCAAATTCTTTCTTTTATTGATAACGAATAACTAAAATGCACAATGGAACTTTTCCAGCATTTCAGTGACATTTGAGATGAATTTGATTTACCTCAAAGGGTGCTATAGCGTTAAGACAATGCCGACGTCATTTGGAATGGTCAATGCACTGCCATCCACTCGAGCTCTGTGGAAAAATATCGAGTTTGAAGCCGGTTTGATTGGGTGAAGTCACCGGATATTCTTACCCGTCGCGGTACTGCGATTGAATTGAGGATATGACGACCGAGAGCTGCTTAGGCACGTTGAGGGCCTTTTGCAAGTTGACCGTTTTCCACTCCTTGCCCAGGTTCAGCACCACCACGATGGGACTGCTGCCAGCCGCTACTCTCTTGTAGGCGAGCACATCGTTCTCGAGCAAAACTGACTCGTACGATCCCTCGCGTAGCGCTTTGCCCTTCCGCAGCTCATTAAGCTTCTTGTAAACATTCAAGTGGCTTCTGGAAGTCTTTCGCTGGGTTTCCACGTTGACACATTCGTAATTGTGGCTCACTGGCAGCCACGTTCGGTTTCCCGAAGAGAATCCTGCATTCTTTGTGGCATCCCATTGGATCGGAGTCCGCGCTGGATCACGAGAGCTTGAATGGTATCGCACCGCATCCGTATTACATGCAGCTGGATCGACAGTTTCCTCCCAAGACAGAAGCACATCGGTCATGCCGATCTCTTCGCCCTGAAATATATCTTTTAGTAGAAAAGGCCTTATTGACCAGTAAGTGACATACATTATAAGTGACGGACATTCCAGGTAACGTCTTCAGGAGGATGTTGAAGAGATCTATGCGCCCCTCACCCAATCGCGAACCCAGGCGTTTTATATCGTGATTTCCCAGCTTAAAAAAATTAATATAAACCTGCCGAGTCGCTTGCGGAAATCACAAAAACTTACCACCCAGTTGGGATAAGCGCTTTTTGGAAGACTCTTCACGAATGTGTCGGCCGCACTTTGGATATCTCTTGCAGCTGTATCTCGAGCTACTCGCGACGAAAAGAAGAAATTGAACGGAATCTGCGACCCATTCCTCTTGCCATCGCCATAATAGCCAACGATGTCATTGAGTTCGCCACTTCCTTCAATCATCAAGATTTTCGTGGGGCCGCCGTGCTCTTTTGTGAATGCTTCTAGAACCTCCCGCCATTGGAACACCATCTCTGTGTCCTCATACAGTGACTGTGTGTAGATGTGTTTCAAGTAGCAATGACTATCCGGGTCATCGCACTCCCCACTCAGTGGTTCATCTGGGTAATTGCCGGTCTTGTCCGTTTTGGCTTCAAGTAGAGAAGTGATCGCATCGACGCGGAACCCCGAGACACCTTTATTCAACCAAAACCGCAGCACATTGTTCATCGCTTCCACAACTTTGGGATTTCGATAGTTCAAATCGGGTTGTTTATCCAAAAATTGGTGGAGATAATACTCCTTACGGACGTCATTCCACTCCCATGCACCGAATCGAAAGATACTTATCCAGTTGCTTGGTGGACTCCGCTTGCCAGTGACGTTGTTCACCTTCCCCGGATGCCACACGTAATAGTCCACATACTCTGGCTCACGCCGCACTGACCGCTGGAACCACTCGTGCTCGTCGCTCGAATGATTCGGCACGAAGTCCAGAATGAGGTGGATGCCGAGCTGTTGGCAACGGGCACTCAGTCTATCGAAATCGGCCATGGTCCCGTACTCCGGCTGAATGGCATAGAAGTCGGAAATGTCGTACCCAAAGTCGGCCATCGGTGATTTGAAGATTGGTGACAGCCACACGCCATCTACGCCGATCTCCTTAAGGTACGGCAGCTTCTCAGTAATTCCGTTCAGATCTCCGATGCCATCGCCGTTGCTGTCCTTGAACGATCTCGGGTAGATCTGGTAGAAATTTCCATGTTCCCACCAGTCTGCACGAGTACCGTGGAATATTACAATTCCAACTAATGAAGTGACTACAAACTGAAGTGATTTCATATCGCGAAATCGATTCTGACTGAACAAGTCACCCGCCCAGCACTTCGTTATATATCGCTCCGAGCACACCGCGTCAAGTGTTTTCGAACGAAAACAAACAGAAAATTGCATGGCATTATCTTATCAAACCGATGAAAGTCTTCTCCACTCAGTGACATCTTGCTTCGGTTTGTTTCCTGCAGTTCACCGAATCGAATACTCGGCTCTGCCACAAACAGAACATTGTCGTGGTCAAACAGTTTCAAAACTTGGATATTTTATCGATTTCGTTATCGTTCGAGTTCAATTTGCGAATAAATTCAAAATGAGAACTGTCCAAGCGATAATTCACTCGACTGCGACAAACTCTGAATTGAAACAATAACACCGTTACGTGACAATGTTCGCCAGTAATTTTCATTCAGCTCGAAAAACTTTCCAAATTCAAACTCTTTGAAACATTTTAGTTGGGATTTATGGTGAAGTTTGTGTGAACGATCTGTAAAACGATGCCGAAAATTGAAAAAAAAAAAATGGCCTTCGCCTCGGCGAACACTTCAATTCCCCGCACCGATAATCGCTTGCCGTTCCGAATGCTTGACCAAACCGATCGAACGCCCCATTTGAGCTTCAGCATAAGCAATTTCAGGCGAGATTATCCCGTTATGAATTCACGTTTTTTCCCTGATTGCATTGCCATTTAATTACGTTGGCTACTGCAGGGGTTTGTTGCCATTGTTTTTGATGGCGATTACGGATGCAAGAGCAACGAATGCCGCTCAGTGCTCTCGATGATTCATCAACGTCGTGAACAAGTTTCTTCGAAAAGCGTTGCAAACGAAACCAATTTGAAAATGTTCCAATCGATGAGCGTCGGAGGAAAATAATTGGTTCAATTTGTCTCAACTCAATCCGGATATTTCGGCAAGGGCGAATAAAGGGGTCGCCAACGAATGGAAACGCTGCATGGAAAATAGTGTTCGTGGATTGAGCCAAGCACCAAAGAACGTCATCATCAACGGCGAAACGATTTTTTGATTTAATTATGTCACGATCAACATGAAACGATTCGAAAATGTCGAGATATTCATCGAAACCCTATTTTTAATAAGCTCTCTCACCCAAAGACCATATTTCAATATCACCCCTGCCACGCGGCCAGCTGGTCATGGCATCGCCCAAAATCCAACCAAAATGACGAATATTTTGCATTTGTTGTAATTGAAATGTTTCATTAAAATAACATCGCATAAACAACGGCCATTGCCTCAGTCGATTTTCAATTACATTCCCTCCGGCACTGTGTTTGCTTTTGTCTGGCGAATATTCCGGCTCGCCATTCCAAAGTATCGAACATTCTAGGGAGCCATCGGTGAAATTCATATTTTCCGAATCACAAGTGACTTATTGTTCGACGAAATACACGCATACAATCCCACACACCCATCGGGAGAGAGGGAGATAGACAGACAGATAGGCAGACACACACACACGCACACAAAAACTCTCGCTCACTCGCACAGCAATTCCATGTCGAGCTCTAAAACGCACGAAGACAGGCCGATATGTTGCAATGGATGTGTGGGGGTTCGGCCGAATCAAAAATGAAAAATATTCAAATTAAACATTTTCCAGAGGTTGCTCGAAGGGGACAACCGACGACATAAAGGATGCCATCCGGAGAAAAGTTTTGCCATTTCGAGTTTGATTTTAATGAATATCGTTCAGCTGTGAGTGTTTTTCATTTCCTGTTTTTTTTCGATTCAAAACACACAGTCGATTATTCATCAACTGCATCGGCAAACTGGCAGTCAGTGAATCACAAGACCACCCACCAGTCTCAATTCGCATAGAAAATACGAGATTTTCGGGATGAGCCTCTGCGAGTGGATCGTATCATTCACGATAATCTGCCGGAATCTCCCGATTTTCGGTATTTTTATCAGAAATCACCATTGAATGTCGCCCAAGTTAGATTTAATACGAAAATCTCCGGGCCATAAAGGCCAATGTAATAAAGCACTTGCGATCCCCCTCAGTTCATAAACAACAATCAATGAGATGCTGTTTATGGGCCTCCCACCACACGACGTAATTCACGATTGTAATGCGAATGATTGGAATTCGGAATGCAATAACATGTTTCGTATCGCTTTGGCCATACCCTCATCGCAACGCATCTCCCAACGCGAGACGAATTACTGGAGGAGAAAGTAATTATTTTCCAACCAAATTACCCACCGAAGCAACGGAGACACAGAACGACACTTCACTGCTGATGGGTGGCTTCGGTATTACGACCCATCCATAAAATGCTATTGTTTTGTAGCTTCTTCACGTTTGTCATGGTTGATTATCGATTTGGATTGTCCTTTCAAGTGACAGACTCGATTTTGACGTGCAACAAATGCGATTGAGCTTGCTACATTATCCGCATGTCAACGCACACCATCACATGCCCAGGGACATTCTTCTCGGAATCAAACCGATGATTTCAATAGTCCGGAATGCTTGTCGAAATTCTATTGACGAACATATCAAGCGAGAAAATTCGCTGGAATGAGTCATGCTCGTTGAATCGTGATTTTTTCCTGAATTCCTCTGCGGCCATATATGACTTGAAATAATTTGAAGAGGATTCATATGTCGTCGATTCGTGTTCACGTCCAATTGGACGGGAATCTCAGTGAAAACTGCGCCAAATCTAAATTAAGCGATTAAAACAATTTGGAAATACGATTTCATGTTCGATTTTGGAATCGAAAAAAAAGGCGACCATAAATACCGTCATTATCCTTTTTTCGCTATAGTGAGGCAACTTTCGTTCGGGTTAACACTTGAAAAGCCACCATCTTGGCAAAAATCGGCACCACCAAAAATAATCCGACTCAAGCCGATCAATCATAATTAAGTTAAAATTCTTTATCAATTCATTAGGATCATGCGACAATCGTAATTGATGTATTGCCTCTCTTCGGCAGTCTTCATGCGGCCATTGTGAATGAGCCACGGTGCTGTTGCCAGATTTCACCCGCACACGATGTGGCTCTCTGAAAGCTTTCACCGCGTGTTGAGTTGACGAAGAGATTTCCATCAGAGAACATCGTCATCGTCGGTATGAAACAACGAATGCCTTCAGTTGTTCTCCGAACGTCGCCCGGTGTTGACGTTTTGCTGAAGGACTGTCGATTGCCGTTTCTCCGCTTTTGAGCCAATGACTCCTCCGACGAGAGACGATAACCTGCGTGTATTTTGCTTCTTTGATTTTTCGTCAAGACGAAGATAAGATGAGACGGTGATCTCTCTGGAAATCAAAACATGAAAATTCGCATCGCTTTCAGTTCAAAGTAATCTCCAAGCGCATATTTCTTTCATCCCTCTTCATTCATTTTGTGTCGAGGAGTCCGTTTTGTTTTTCCGTCATAATTTCCGCATTCGCGAATTCGTGTAAAATTATCGAAGGAATCCATTATGCAATATTCAAATATCCAAATGGGGAAATTATTTGCTGAAATTTACTCATCGACGAGGAGAAACGATGCGGAGCATTCCGGTTGCCACGAGTTTTCAATGAATTTATAATATTTTTCGAGAAAAAAGAAGAACATTTTCCAAAGCACAAAGTTCTTATCACAACTTTTCTTTAATGAAAAAGTTTTTCGAAGGTTTCTACTTCTGCGGAATGCAATAAGCGAGAGGAAGATCAGCAATAGCAGCAACCAAAGCAGCAGCAGGAACAATGCCTTTTGTTGAAGCGAGAACTATGCTTGGTGAGCGCATCGTCTTGTAGAGAGTGAATTAACTGAAAATTATGAGAGAGCTTCAGCTTCCGGAAATTTCTTTTCGCGAACAGTTGTTGCTGCTCTATTGACTGCTTTGTTCAGCGTTAGTTGAATGGCAGTAATTCCATCAGCAATGACAATGTTGGTGTTCGCCTTGCTTTGGCATGGCAACCGAATTCCGTCATCGTGCCCATTCGCCTTGTGACACTCTCGCTTCAGTGGCCACCAATAACGCATCACCGAATGACCCAATTCCCTAAATTATTCAGTTTTCATTTCGCGCAAATTCACACCGAAAATATTCAAAGCACCCGAAAAACCATACAGCCATCTCGCCATTGACTTTCGGAAACATGATTCAACCATCAGCCACATACGCGCAAGCATATCATTCGTGTATTCTACATTTGGTAACGCCATTTTCAAAGAGCATAACATTGCCATCAGTTGAATTCGATATTCGTTTCAGCATTCCAAAAGTGAAACGACTTTTTGCGACAATTCATTTTGCTTTGCAGCCAAATATTGAACTTGAATGAGAATCGGAGTTGTGTGTGAATTTTGCATATTATTTCGTCCGTAATAACACCTCCACGGCGAACCGAGCGTTCAGGTGGCCGCCGGTGCCAGACCAGTTTTTCTTCATGCAGACCATCCTAAACACACAATCCCATTCGAAGATTTCAATCACGTGCCGAGGGTCTCGTGATCGAAGACATTCGACCAAATCCAACTAATGCACAATCTTTTTGCGAAGCAATTAGTCGCCTCAGGCTTTTTGTTCATCATCACGACGGCCATTATCTCTTCGGTTTTTGAGTAGTTTTTCCGTCGATTCAATTATCCATTTCGAACAATGTGTGCATTCTGGAAGGAAGGTAATCGAATGAAGATTTCGTCGATTAGGTTTTCGAGGCGTCGGCAGACGGGGTGGCCCCATAAGACGAACCCAATTACCAAACAGTTGCTTGAGCAATTGTGATTTCCAGCTGAAGCTCAGACAGACAAAGCACTTTTATTTGAATCGTTGTCGAAGGCGCAATATACACGCAAACAAGAGACTGCCACCACCAGTGCCACCACTGCCAGCCAAAGCAGCAGTCGCAACAACAGCAGTGCCAGCAGTAGCAACAACGACAACAACAAAAACGGTAAAAATCTCGTTTGAAAACAAGCAAAAACGACACACAAACAGAATGAGCAGTCGTACGTGATTTCGCGCTAAATGTGGTGTCTAATATGACATTGTGCGGCGAATAGAAAAACTTTCGTCCCAAATGAATGATACTGCTTATCGTTAAACATTCCAAAGTTGAACCATGAAATTTATAAAAATAGAAAAAATTCATTCAAGCATTCAGCGATGAGTCGCCGGCGAGCAGGGGTGCAACGGAAAAAACGAGCTTCGCATTTTCTAGTCAGAGCGGAATGAATGAAAATCCATGTACAATTCTCTGCCAGGGTCGATGGGGGCGAAATGAAAAACGGGATAATAAATAACAGAAAAAAGAGAGGGATAGATAGAGATAGAGAGGGAGAAGGGGCGAGAGAGAGGGAGAGGGAGAGAGAGAGGGAGAGAGAGCGACGAAGAAAAAAACATTGAAAACCTTAAATGGATCATAAAATTATCGTGCATTCACTCCGGTTTCACTCAACACCCCGATTCGATGGCGAGCCATGGGCCGGCCGGACGACATACAGCAGATCAAGTGAATCGTGAGGAAAGCCACAATGGAGAAAGAAGAGAGAGAGGAAAAAAACGTCGCCATTTGGGAATAATCATGACGTGATTCATGCCGGAATGCTCTGGCAAATTGTGCAATGAAAAATCGTCCAGTCGTTATGTTTTTCTTAAAGTTTGATCGCATTTCAAATGGCCCCGGCTCAGCCATAACATTGTGGCTAGGGGAACTCACCTTGCAGCTATTTTCCTTTGATTTATTCGTTGTTTGATTGTGCTTACTTTTTTCCTTTTATTAAAATTTGTCTTTTTAATTTGTTTTTGTTTTCTTTCATTCCGTTTGTTGTCCTTTTTGAGGTTTCACTTCGATACGAATCGGTGGGAGGACAGACATGCAATCCCTGGCGGCGATGTATTTATTGAGGAAAAGAGTTCTCGGTTTGTTTGTGCGAGGGGTGTTTGTCACTATTTTAGGAAATGGATGTTCTTTTGTTGTGGCTTTGGACAATCAAACCTACCGTCGGAAAGGAGGCGCCTTCTCATTCCTTTTCGCGGAGCCCACAAACGGTTCGGACTGACCTTTCGCGGCAGCCCAGACACCGATCACATCCCCTCCCCCCTCTCTCCGTCCCTCATCAAAGTAAACAAAATGAGCTCAAACTGATTAATTACCCCGGCGAAGAGAACGTAAAAAAAGCACGAACCATTTTCATTCGATAATAAACTGACTCCAGAACGCTGACTGAACAGTCGCGCCAGTACCGCTAGTCGCAAACCAGAAAGCGAAGCAAAGCTCATTTATCATTTGCGTTTTATTTCAAATTGATTTATGTGTTCGCAATTCGCCTCTTTGAACCTTCATATATGCTACAATCAAACGTTATTCTTCCGAAATTCGACCATCACCTCGATTCGTCATTACGACTTCCAGTGCTGCGACGATGCAACGTCAAACACCGAAATAACAATAATTTATTGCAAGCACATTCTATTGTGCTCGAATAATAACGATAAACACTTTGCTTCTGCAGTCGTTGAGCTTTCCAGAGCAATTTGAGTTCATTACGATTTCGATATGAATCACAATGACGGCGATTTTATGACGACAAACTGAATGTTATGGTCGACAAAATACAACAAGCCTCTTGCAAATTGTCTCGACGCGAATTGTCGTTTTATCGCCGTGCAATAATCACCTCTGATTGATCATTAGCCCTTGCATCACGGCCAGCAAGTCAACCAGCCATATGAGCGTACCGGGCCTGAGTGCGTCTAGTCGATTGTCATCATTACAGTTTAATGCGGTAAATCTGATTTGAAAAGCAAATTTAATCGAATGAAACGAAAGTACGTCCCACAAGTGAAACGGCGTCACACATGGAAAGCCCCAATTCAAAATCAAATGTATGACTTTGGCTCCGACTTCGACACGATAATCGGCATTATCGTAAAACGGATGATAAAACATTATCCACCTCAGATGATGTGGCCCAGACGTAAAACACACCGAGACGCCCAGGTGAGTGATGGTTTCATTGAGATTGCTCTCAACTCAGGTGAAGATTGCTTTGGATTTTCTGTGATGGCGGCATTTTCGGTGACTTTTCTCTTCTTTTCTCTTTAGGCTGAAAGTTTAGCGAATTATTTTAACTCATTCAAATCATAAATGCGTGAAATGGTTTCGACGAAGGGATTCTCCCGAGGCTTATTTCTCGATGAGCCGACTGGTCTGAGCCAGACGAAACTGATCCGCTTGTCAAAGCTGGTGGAGTTGAGTCTTGGAATTGGAACACTTGCCGTGGTTAGACACGTGATATTTCTGTGTATTTTTCCCAGTTGCAAACGCAAAGCAAAACGGAACCAAAACAAAACACAAGACACGCAATATATCCATCATTCCATTATGAATGTGCTGCATGAACTCGTCAAACGAATTCTTTGGAAATTAATTCCGTTTGAATCACAAATACAAGTCCACTTCAAGAATCAGCCGAGGGAGAGAAACTGTGAAACAACTGTTATTCGAGTCAAAACTAGTTTCGCAACAGTGAATACGTGAACGGTGAACGATGAACTGCTTTCTGGCGAGCACAACACCAAACACGAGACACACGGCAATTGTTATTTTTAATAGAAAATATTTACGCAAGGCCAAAGCACAAACAAGATTCAACTGTAATCCTTCAGAACACATGTTCGTATTCGCATATTCCATTGAAGTGAATGTCACAAAAGATGTGTTGTATGGATTT
>JANSTV010054449.1:0-13247 GCA_027564135.1 Lestremia cinerea
TGCAGGGAATATTTCGAGCGCATCATGTTGTTCAATTCAACAGTGTGGTCATGTGAGGTGAGCGGTCGACCGAATCTTACATATGCCGAGGCCCTGGAAAGCGAAAAGAAACACAGAAAATTGATTGAAGCGTTCCCACAAGAGCTGAAGGGTCCCGTCGTGTATTTGGCCAATTTGACAAAACGTTCGGCCATCGGCGATATGGTCGATGATGTTTTCAACTATGCAAACACGAGATTCTTCAAAGGCGAAGTTGTCACTGCCATAGAGCCCGACACCGAACAGTATGTCGAATGTGAGGTGATCGGTTTCGTCACACCAAACGGTACACCGAATGGCACAAAAGAGATCAAAATCAACCCGGAAGACGTGAAATATCGCGTAAAGCGTCTTCATAGTAAATCTACCGTAATATGGACCTGTCCGGTCGATCAAATCAGACGCAAGAAAAAGGACAACAATCATGTTTTCACAAAGGAAAAACTAAAGCTATTTCTAAAACAATGCATCGAGTACAACGACATCCGAATGTTGACAATCAAACAAGAAGCCCACAAAAAGTACATAGCAGGTGCAAACATAACGGGTTTGGCCAGTTTCTTTGTGGGGAAACAGCCGAGTTTCGATTTGTCCAAAGTGTTGGCCGACAAGAAAGACAAAAAGGACAAGAAGAAGAAAGAGGAGCAGAAAAAGGTGAAGGAAAATGGGGTTGCTGTCAAGGCAAAAACACCGAAGGGAAAGAAAGCGAAAGCCGATCAAAATAGCAAAGAGGGAAAGCAAACGTCGATATCGCAGTTCATGACAAAAGATGGAAAAGAAAAAGTGACCAAGCCTAAGCCGTCGCCGGCGGACTTGGAAAAGGCCAAGAAACTTGCCGAAGAGATGAATGCAAAGCGTAAGCAGAAGGAGGCGGAAGAGGCTGAACGAGTAAAGAAATTGGCCGAGGAGCGGGAACGTCATCGTGTCGAGATGCTGCAGTTGGTCCAAACGACCGTTAAAAGTATGAATGCCATCAAGGACGATTTGGAACTGCAGGATCAAAGGCCACTGCCTCCAACGAAGCCGCTTCGAACGCTGCTACCGGATCAGTATTTCGCCGATGCGTTGATGATCCAGGAGTTCATCTATTCGTACACGGAAATTTTGGAGGACAAAAACAAATTCCGCAACGGCATCAATCTGGGCATCATGGAACGAGCATTGCTGAGTCGTGAGCTGGCGGGTCCGCTTAGCGACATATTGGAAGTGCTCTTGGGTACGATATTCTCACTGCAAATTGAAGAACTGAATGAGATGAGCTTGGAATTCGAGAGAGCTCCCATTCAGTTCAAGGATGGCACGTTGAAGGAGAAACAGGAGATCATCCAGGCGGCCACAGCGTCCGCTTTTTGGTCGAAGCGTTACATGATTTCGAACATTGCCGAACTACCGATCGATGCAACGACAATCAGCGAATTATTGCGACTGCATTTCCTTTCGTCGGGAGCCCGACTAACGGAAGCCGGAACAAAGTGGCGATTCCAGGAGCGAGGTGGCTATCAGAGTACTGACGATCCTGGGATACTTCTTCGCATGAATCACCCGCACATACTGGAGGCATTGGCCACTTCCACTGTATACGAACTACCCACCAATTACATCATTATCATTCTTAAGTGTCTCATCGATCAAATTCTAACGTACTCGTCCGTACGTGACGCCGTCGAAGAACGTATTGAGAAATCGACCAAAGCAAGGATCGCCGTCCGAACACTCTTGTCAGGCGAACGGAAACGTGAAGCTGTTTTGGCCGCTGAGAAGAAAGAGCTGCTGGAAGAGGTCAAGAAGAAGGTCGAAGCTTTGGAAGGCAGCGATGAAGAAAAAGCTGCCCAAAAGGAGAACATCGACAAGGATCTCGACAACAAGGTCAAGCGATTGGAATACGTTGCCGAAAAAGAAAAGAAAAAATTCGAAGAGGAACTCGAAGCATTGCGCCGCGAGATTTTCGACTATCAACTGTTCCTGGGATCAGATCGAGCATACCGAAGCTATTGGTTGTTCGAATCGCTGCCCGGGTTATTCATTGAGCAGTTGCCCTTCGGCGGCGAATGCATTGAAAATCCAGTGGATAATATTCACGGTTTGGCTTATTGTCCGCCCGACAAGCGGTATATGTTCATCAAAAACATGCTGCACGACAAGCAGAAGGGTGAAAAGGAGCAGCAACAAAACGGCAGCGATAAGGAGAACAAAATCAGTAATGTGCTGGAGAAGAAGCCCAAACCTGGAGACGAAGCTACTCCAGTGGCGATAGTGGCCAAGGAAGAACCAGTAAATCTCTCCCAGAAAGAGCTACTGATGTGCACCGGCAACCAGGAAAATTGCCCCGTGCATTTGGAGAATGATCCGAACCGCGTGGTCTGGTCATTCTTGCATACTGAAGAGGATCTAAACGCTTTGATCGAATCGCTCAACAGTCGAGGTCTCCGCGAGAAGAATCTCAAGGAGCAATTGGAGACGCAGAAGGAGCTGATCTTGTATCATATTAAAAATTGCCCGACGGATAAACTCCAAGTGGATGAGGCCACGATCAAGGAGAAGATTGAACAATTGGCTGACGATAAATCAAAATCATCCGCCAACGCGAATTATAATTACCCCAAAGGAACTGATCTCAGTGCGTTCATGATGAACGAGATCCGTGAGAATATTCTCGATATCGAGTTTCGCATCGAAACTGGCATGTTGGGATCGCTCAGCGTCAAGGATCGTTTGGCTTGGCGGAAGGCCCTTACCGCCGGCGGCTACGATATGCAATGCGACCACTTGCAGTGGGGACCAGTTGGTCAATTCTATGAAGGTAAGAAAAATCTAAGGCTTCCGACAAGGACGAACCATCTAACTCGATAAATTTCTTTCCGTTTACAGGCAAAAAGGGTGAAACAAATGGCATCGTGAAAAATGGCACAACAAATGGAAATCACGACGAGACCGGAGAGGAGGACAGCGACGAGGAGAGCTTCACAGACATCAATTATGAAGACCCTGGTGCAAATCTGGATAGAAAGAGTTCCACTAAAGTGAAAACGGAAAACACTTCAGAAGCAACGCCCGAGTACAAGAAACAGATTCACAATTACGCCTGTGCGCTACTACAAATCGCCCAGAGTGTTGACCAGAAATACTTGAAGCCCCCGTTCGGCAGCTTGAAAGTGGAGAAGAAGGGCAACAAAGATGCGGCCAACCTCAAAGCGAAACGCAATCTGAACATGTGGTGCGTCTCACTGATGAACTCCATCAATGTATCGCAACTGTTCCTGCACTACAACGTGCTGTACGATGCCATCAAATGGACGAGATCCGCTCAAAATGCCAAATGCATATGTCGCAGTTCACGCGACCCGGACAAATTGCTGTTGTGTGATGGCTGCAACATTGGTCGACACATTTACTGTTTGAAACCAAAACTTACGGTTAGTTGCGATAATTTCATTGAGTGAATCTGTTGGAAACTAAATTTCCGTCTTTTTCTCGACATTTCAGAAAGTGCCTGAAGGTGATTGGTTCTGTAGTAAATGCAAACCAAATCAAAAGGAAGCATCACCAAAGAAAAAACGAAAGGTTTTTAAAGAGGAGTCCGAAGAGGAGCAGGAAGATGAGGAAGATGATGAGGAAGAGAATGAAGAATCGGAACAAGAGGGAGATGTGGAGGAAGAAGATGAGAACGATTCGGATTATGAAAATGACCAGTCGATGACAAACGGCAATTATGCCAATTCAGCGTAAGTCCATCACTCTCGGAAAATGCACACAAAATGCACAGATTTTTCTGATGGTTCATTTGGAAAACTTTTCATTTCAGTTTGGAGAGCAGCGACGAGGAAAATCTCGTCTGTGTTCGATGCAATAAACCAAATCGAAATCTGTTCAGTTGTTCAAAATGTAAGCGACATTACGACACCCGATGTTTGGGACTGACAAGTAAGCCGACTGGCAAGTGGTCGTGTCCATCATGTCCGGACAGTCGAAGCCGGAAGCGAAGACGTATGTTTTGATAAAATCAACGCCGAAGGGTACATTTCTCTAATTGAATGAATCCCTCGAATCCTTCACAGATGCCGACAGTGATGATGACTTTGTTCAAGTGTCCAAAACATCTCGATTGAGCGATGCACCAAAAGAAAAGGAAGGTCGCCGATCATCGCGCCGTGCTGCCGAATCATCACCCCTCCAGCAAAACCAACGACTGAGCAGTTCGAGACGGAATCGAGCGTCCAATGATCTACTCTTAGATAATGTCACATTATATAAATTGTTAGATGACATTGGCAAACACAAATATTCCTGGCCATTCTTGCGAGCAGTCAACCAACGTGAAGTGCCCGACTATTACAACGTCATCAAGCAGCCAATGGATTTCGCCAAAATCAAATCGAATTTGAATACTGGCAAATACTCAAGCAACTATGAAGTTATGAATGATATTCAGCTGATATTTTCGAATTGCGATTTGTACAACACAAACGATTCTGATATTTACCAGTAAGTTTCGCATCTCGTCTCGTCTCTTGCGAGCGAAGGAATAGCTAATAAACGATCATTTACTACTTGCAGAGCTGGAGTAACCTTGGAAACATTCGTACATCAACGATCGAAAGAACTTAATCTACCATTTAAGCCTAGCGATATGATTAGCAGTACGACTTCTTCGGATGACCCATCATCTCGAAGGAAAAGACAGCGGATGTCGGTGTAAAAATTACGAGAGTTGCCAATTTTCTATTGGAGCTCTTCCCTTCTATTAATTTTTCCTTCTTTTTAAACATTTTTTTTCAATTTTTTTTTTTCATTCTTCTTCTGTTTTGTTTTTAGATTTTCGTAATGAAACAAAGTATTTTTCGTAACTTATTCAATTTGTTAGTTATTAATTTGATTGGAAAACGAAGAGAATGGCATGGAAGGTCAATCGCGAGAGAGTTCGAATGGAACAATGAATTTGCATTTCACTTTTTTGCTGGCCACCAATTTAGGAAATTATTTTGTTTACACAGCCAACCGATCACAATTTCATAAGTAGAATAATTTGAAAACCAATAAATTAAAACTGAACGCTGAATCTTTTTTGGACAAAAGAATTTTCTTCTTTTTTTGAGGATAAATCTTGTGTTTTTTTTTCGGCTTGGTCGCCTTACTAAGGAAGATTCTGAAGGACACAGGCGTCCTATGGCTCTCATCCTGTAAACGCCTGAGCAACGAATGACTATCGAAGTTATGGCCCGCAAAATTTTTTTTATTGATGTCGACGATCACGAGCGATGACACCTGATAGCGGAGAGGCGATTTGCAGTCGCACGCCGAGATACACTATTTCACCAAAATTGTCACTCGTTGCATCATTTCCAGTGGAGTCCTTCAGCAATAACTTTTGAATAAAATCGCACATTGCTACTGTTGAAAATGACTATTTATTAGCATTGATAATGATCTCCAAACAGAGTTACGATGTTGTACTAGTTTTGCACGAATTAACAATCAAATCAAATAAACCATATTTCCTTTTTTACTCTCTTCAAACTGTCATAATTGACTCGTTTCAAGGCAATTCTTCTGCAAATTGAATTGCTCCGATTTGACTCGAAACGGAATGAGACATTTAGTGATGATGGGCTTCACGTTCCTTACGTTCCTTCTCTTCCCATTGCGCGATGTTTCCGGGCGAGTTAGCTGCGAAGAGAAATGGGTTGTTGGTTAGTTTGAGGCTTCGATCAGGGCTGGAGCGAGTCACGAGGGAATCATGGTTTGTTCAAAGTTGTGGATCAATTCTTGATTTGTCCACCCACAAAACCTAATCAGGCTCTTGCACACAACATTAATCAGGCTAATCGCCTATTGACATTGAGATTCAATCGACTTCATCGCATGCACATAACCAACAATTTGACAAAACAATATTCGATGTGTCAACCAGTTGAAATACTTACAAAGCGTCTGGATTGACCAGAAAACGGGAACGCAAGCAATAGCGGAAATCATCCAGTATCTGGCGATCCAGTTGTTCTTCAAGTAGAATTTATATGGGAATTGGGCGATTTTGGCAGAGGCCGTGTATGGAAACTTCATTGGTCTGCCTTTTGGTGCTTCGGGTGCTGCAGCTTCAGACATTTTGATTGATTTTTTTTATTAATTTGCTCTCACTGAAAAACACAAAATAACAATTGTAACGGAGAATGTACAGTTATGCAAGTTTCAAACGGACAATTGAATAATTATTTCGAAGAGTTTTTCAAAATTTTACCAAAAAGAACGAAGAGTTATGCAACAAAATAACCTACCACCAAAGAACCCGAAAAGAAATATCACTCAATCGAATGAAGTTGTCTGCTGTTGGCCAATGCGTCGAGCTTACGCGGCGGCGACGACAGTTCTTATTGATTTTACTGTCGACGCCAGTTTACACGTTTCATTCTGTTTGTTCACGCTCGACATGGTGTTTTCACAGGAAATAATCCGACGGCAAGACACGAATGAATGAAATTTGATTCCAGTTTTCTCCTCCACCTCCTCCTCGGGACCACCCTGTTTTCGGGGTATTCGATTTAGCAAGAAGACTCGCCGGTATTTCGATGCACTTTTTCACATGTCCATTTCCCTGACATATCATGATTTCGCGCGCAATCCTGCGCGATCAAATGTCTCGTGCGGTGTGAACGACATACCAATACATCATTCCCATTACTCATTCGCCTCGACCATTTGCATTCGTGTGGTTCCATATCTCGTGTGCATGGGCTCGTACTCACACCCAATACATTAAAAACTTGAATCATCTCACACTCAACGCAACTATTCTTAAAATCTACCTGACTCGCGTGTGTGTGCTGTCCGACATACTAGTCGTCTTTATCTATTTGAATATATTCACCAATACAAGCAAGCGTTAAAAGAGTTGTAGGTTATTCCCACAATGGACGAAACGAATAGAAATAGTATGAAAATAGATATCGAAGCAGTACGTCTGTCTGAAAACGATCGCGAAGTGCCGAAAGAAACCTACAAGCAAATTTCTGAATTTGATCAAGAGGATAAATTAACTGGTAAGTTCTGGTGACATTTTCTATTTTCGATCAGTTTTTGTGACAATTTCCAACGAAAATTCCAAGCGATTGGTAGCCGCCTTGAAAGCAAAAATGCAATTGTGTTCGATTGGAGTGTGTGACCGATTTTTTTTTGTTCATTCTTGTTGTAAATGAATGCCACCAGTGAAACCATTCATGGCTGTTGAGTTGAAATGCCACATGACGCAATAATCGCACACGTTTCAATCATTCTAATTGAAAATTCAGCGTACTTTTTATTGCGAGCAATGCACTTTTGCCAAAATAAAAGAAAGAAAATAATAATAAAATAAAGGCGAAACATGCGCCGTTTTTTCATCGACCACGCTTCGATTCTCGATGGGAGAAAAATGTGTCTGCCGTCAACGCGTTCCGATTTATTTCGACACACACGAGGCGTCCGTTCATTCGAGGTTGGTACATTAACACACAGGTCACACGGTACCCATCTGATGCGTTACTCGCATCCAACAGATTGCCGGAGGGTTCGAGTCTTTGCTAACTCAAATATTCCATCATGTTTTGTCTCTTTCTAAGAATTGAATGGGAAACTTGATGTTCTGCCAGATCATCACACAACTCAATCGCCCTTCGTTCTCATCTATTCGCATTCAATACTGGAATTTTGCTCTCACGTCATCGTCATTCATTCATGAAGCCTTGTCGAATGTCAATGCTTCAATGAATACGATTAATAAGCACAAATTCTTATCACAAAATGTCGCCTGCTCTTGCCCAGCGTCTGTTGAATCTGTTAATTAGTTCAATATCAAACGCATAAACTTCCTATTTGATTCGCACAATTCGGACCAATGAATTTTGACCTCATGGGCTTTTGCGAATATTTGTGAACTCTGGTCGATATGCGTTCCCAGCATGCATCTCACATTACATGCAGCATTATCAGAAAACGATCAACAACAATAGCACTGGTAACCGTTGTACATTGTCAATTTGCCCCATTTAATTCATTCGTTCAACGATTCGTTGAGTTCAATTGATCAACACTGAATGAATAATGAATCAATTGAATTGAAACGAGCGTTGCTGCCGTCGAGATAAATTTTCTGTTCAACTGCCTACGTCTCATTGTTGCTGTGCTCAATGATATGCGCCCGTTGAATCGTGTGTTGAACCGCATTTTTGAGACAGACTCATGTCGTTTTGTCATTTGTGGTTATTTTTCTTCTCAACGACGGAATAGCACTTGACTTGCGGTTTCGTTTATTTGCTCAATGTCATTTTAATATTGCTGCGGAAGGCGCGCTGGAGATTGTGGTCCGTTTATCTAATCGGTGATTGATTTCAGGTGCTGTCAATAATTCAAATATGGTTCGCGAGAAGAGCACCGAGAAGCAAGACGATGGAGCCGATGAGACGATGTTGGGTGGGGATGAGAAGGAGCAGTTGGCCCAAAAGGATGCCGTCAAGTTCATTTCCAGTGAGCATCCAAACGGTGATGCCAAAATCGATATCGGCGATGTTGATAAGGTAAGTCACGGGCGAGGGTAATGAACGTGAAAGTTCACACTTTCACAGCTTGGACGCTCGTCGTTAGAGTGACGTCATTCGTCGAGTCAAACGTTCTTGGCTACTGGGGAATCATGTACGTGCTGATGATTCAAGAGCAAATTCAACATAATCCACATAGGCCATTATTTAGGAGAAAAATAATAATCAAATTGTATCACGAAATGTCCCGTATTTTTCTCTGTGCACACAATTTAAAATGTTTTACAAGTAAACGATTACATTCTGCAATTAGCGCTTATTATCGATTGCTTAATTGTGCAACGGTATTTATCAAATCACCTGTGGAGCCCCCACGAAATCGTTGAAATTTCTGTTGAAGCATTCAGTCCGTCGAGAACCAGTCGGAAATTCAGTCGTGAATTTCATTTGGGTTTTTCCTTTGAATTCTCTTGAGTGCATCAGGTTTTGTCGAGTTGAAAATGAGTGTTAGTACAGCACTGCGCTCAAAGCAGTCGTTTCAAAATTAAAGTGACGATATTTTTCTATTGAATTTCCAGGGCTTCACCGGAATGACCAAAGATGAGCTCATGAAGTATGCCAACGATCCATTCTGGGTGCGTCTCCGTTGGATTTTCTTCATTTTGTTCTGGGGCCTGTGGGTTGCCATGCTGGTCGGAGCCGTTTTGATCATTTTGAAAGCGCCAAAATGCGCGGCCCCAAAGCCATTGGAATGGTACAAGGAAGGTCCATTAGTTGTATTGCCGCCAACCACTGCCGCTGAGACTGAACTCATCCAAAAGCTTCAATCCATCAACGCCAAAGGTGTCATCTATGAATTGCCAGCCGACAAGACGTATCAAGTGGACTCACCCGAGGTGACTACTTACGTGAAAAACCTGGTTCAAAACTTCCAAAACACCAGCATCAATGTCATTTTGGATTTGACACCAAACTTTGTTACCACCGAAGATGAATTATATAAGCAGGCGTTGAACAACGAAACATTCCGCAGTGCATTTGTGTGGGCGGAACAAACGTTGAAGCCAACCAAATGGCTGACGAAGGAAGGTGAAGGCAGTGCATGGAAGGAAGTGAAACCAGGTCATTTTGTTCTAAGTCAATTCGGTGTTAACAATTTGGATCTTCAATTGAACGATCCGATTGCCCGAGCGAAATTCGAAAAAGTCCTGGAATCGTTGATCAAACTGGGCGTCAAGGGATTCCGTTTGAACAATGCTAAGCATTTCATCGTCAGCAAAGAGTTCAAGGAGGAGACCATCACCAGTGAAGTGACGGGCAAAGGACACGAAAACTACGACTTCTGGACTCATACTCAAACGACCAATCAAAATGGTCTTGGTGATCTCTTCCATCATTTCTCACGAGTCGTTCACAAGTTGACGAACGAGACTGGCTTCCTCGGTGTCACCGAAAACGTTGCCAGACCAGAGTTGTTCAAATCAAGAAATTTCCTCGCAATTGATTTGCCAGTTTCCAGTGTTTTGCCACACACCCTGGCTGTCGGCGGTGATGGAGTAGCCAAGAAATTGTACAACGACATCACCCAAGCCGTCAACGAGTTGGGCAATGACACTTGGATCCAATGGGCTTATCCAAGACGCGGCTTGGAAAATTCAAGCGTTGGCGCTTCCGAGTACAACATTTTCACATTCTTGTTGCCGGGCGTTCCAGTTGCCACACTGGACGACTTGACTGGCAAAAATGGTACAAATGTCAATCAAATCAAGGAGTTGGAAGCCATTCGAGCCTCGGCATCGTACCAACATGGCAGCTTCAATGTCTACAACGACGCCCAGGAGAAACTCATCGGCTACACCAGGTTTGTACCTTGATTTTACGCTTGTTTTCACTAACTCTTCATCCACCGAGCCAACTGACTCAATAATCAATCATAATTTTCTAATTCTAACATTAACATTCACACGCTTCCCATTGCACAAAAACTAACCAATTCTTGGGAATCAATTAGAAATGGGTAAGTGGCGCTTTGTAACTAACTGCATTTAAACCATTCATTTTTCAATCACTCATTTCGCAAAGAGACAGTTTCCTAATGAAATGCTTTCTTTCCCCTCAGAATCAAGTCTGGCAATCCGGGATACTTCGTGGTGTACAATCCCACTGATGCCGAGGTGACCGGCAATTTCAGTGCAATCAAAAGTTTGCCTGAAAGTTTGACCATCTCTTTGGTCAGTGCTTCGTACAGCATTCCAAATGTTGCTGAAAAGTGAGTAGAACTTACGCTTGAGCCCAGCGAACGGTGACTCATCGAATGCATTCTCTTTCAATTTCAGGGTAAAAGTACCAACCGCAGCAGTTCCATTGTCCGCGCGATCCGTTTTGATCGCCACATACGTTCCAAAGGCTTAAACACATTGCCAACGATAAACGGAGCACAACTTGTGTTGGCTCCAAATTTTGTTTTTTAATGTCAAAATATTGAGCTGCGTCTCTTTCAACTTAAATGGAAAAAAAAAAAATGTATGAATGTATTGTGTTCGCATGCTTTCATTCGAATTCGAAATGAATTAAAAGCTACAATTTCAATGTAAAATATTTATTTTATTCAATTCCATAAGCTTTGAGGGGGTCTTCTTCCTGAGAACCTTGCGACTGAGTGCCTGACTCCTTTTTGGAGGAGTCCTCGAATCCGGTCTTGGTTGACTCCGTTTTTGAAGGGTCCTCTAGTCCTGTCTTAGCTGGCTCTGTTTTTGAAGGGTCTTCGAATCCGGTTTTGAGCACATCTGCATATCCACGTTTTTCCGTATTAGTGCTGGATTCATTACTTTGGCCTGTTTTCGCGAGTTTGTTTGGATCATCCTCGGGATTTGGCAGCGGTGTCTGAGCCGTCGAACTCGATTGTGCATCTCCTTCTTTCTTTGGGGTAGCCTGATCTGTCGGCTTTGATATTTGGTCTCCCAGCGTTGATCCATTCGCTAGCTTTGCTGCATCCAAAGGATTCGGGGTGCTTGTTAGTTTTGACACATCTGTCACAGTCGAGGCATCCGTCGATTTTTTTTGTTTCTCCTCCGCCGTCTGTTGGTCCGGATCTTTGATCTCTTCCCACCATTTCAGTTTATAGACTTGCGGTTTATTCTCGGACATTGGAGATGAATCCCTGAAGGAAGTTGGCGTGGGTTGGCTTGGTTCAGCCGGCTGCCTACGCCAGTCCTCCTCATCCGTCCAACTAGATCTGCTACCTCTGCGACTCTGAGGTGGAGTGTATGGAGGTGTCGAAAGGGGCGTAATAGATGGAGTGTACTGCAGTGGAGATCTTCTACGGGGGGCCACACGGAAATTCATGTTTCGTTCAGACGGTGATGGACTTCTTTCGGGACTCGGACTTCTTTCGCGAATCGGACTTCTCTCTCGACGACTTAATCGAAGGCGAGGTCTACTCCGCTCTTTTTTTGGTTTCTTTGCCTTCTTCTTCTTCTTCTTTTTCTTCTTCTTGTGTTTGTGTTGGTGCTTAGGTTGCTGCGGCTGAGCTGCAAACATCATATGTGGTTGATGGACGAAATACGGAACAGGAACAGTGGCGACATACTGCATGGGGGGGTAATAGTGATGAATTGTACGCCTTGAAAATAAGATCGGTAGGACGTTAGTTTGCTTAGACGTTGCTTTGGTCAAAAGTTACGTACCCATCGGCCTTGTCCATGCGCTCCAAAATGAAACATATCAAATGCACGGCAAGCACCACTAACACACTAAACAACATCACTGAAGTTTATCCACAAGTGGACAACTTAGTAATTTATCGAAAGGAATGACTATCTCGAGACGATTTCGTATATTAACTAGTCGGAACTCTTTGGAAACATTCCAACGAATGACACCACAGCAATTTTAATTCTATCGAATTGTTTCTACGCGCTTCATAGGTCTGCTCCACACATCTGCATGCCTCGACAAATAAAATGTATTTTTCCAGCGACCCGTTAGCATATGTCTGTTTGAGATCTCTGTCGACGAGGCGCTTGAAATGCAAACAAATAATTACAGTTTTTGGAATCAAATAGCAAATGCGGCATGACGATGCCAATGTCGAAATGTGGCTCGGCACTTGTCCTTGGTGAATTTGCTCGTTTTTGGATGCTCACAAATAAAATTTAATTTATACAAAGATTTGGTTTTTATTAAAAGACTTTGATTACAAAAGCAAGAGATGAGAATGAGGTGAGAATGAAATGGCTGCCATTCGCAAGAATGATCAATGCAATATTTTACTTAAAATCTCATAGCCTGTGCTTTCGCCTTTGTCGGGCGTTGTGTCATCGGCCATGAAACCGAGATCGCCAAAGAATTTCCGTCCATTTTCATTGTTGGTCAAAACGGTCAAGATGAGCTTTTCCATATCGAAATGTCTGGCGATTTTCTCCAGGGCTGTCATCATAAACTTGCCCAGGCCCTTGCGTTGGTATTCGGGTTCGATTTGCATCTCGTAGCTGAAATAACAACAGAGGTGTGTTAGTGTGTACACGTCGAGAACACGTTCCGGATCACTCACCAATACACCACGCTGTTGCCGTAATCCATGTCAAACCGAAACATGGCATATGCAATCGGTTTCTTGGTCTTGTCAACGGCGACCAAGTATCGGGCCCAATTCTTGTTCAGATCGCCTTGCTTGACTTTGGGCTGCCAGCCGATGGGTCC
>JANSTV010054460.1:0-13246 GCA_027564135.1 Lestremia cinerea
TCTCTCTCTCTCTCTCTCTCTCTCTCTCTCTCTCTCTCTCTCTCTCTCTCTCTCTCTCTCTCTCTCTCTCTCTATTCTTCTCTTTTGCAAACACCACTCGTAGAACATAAGATCTGGTGAATCTGTCTGTTTAGTTGTTCTTCGCCGGTTTGTGGGTTATTTTTACAACAACTTGATTGATTGATTGATGGTTTGCTCGTCGCATGTTATTTCCTTTTTTTATTTTTGGACGAAAGAAAATTTGTCTTGTAGTGAGTTGAGATTTGAGATTTGATGTTTGAGCCGTTATTTAGCTGGGGAAAAGTAAAGGCGGTAGTTCGGAAAGGCTGAGAATTCTAGTCAGTTCTGTAGCGTTTGGCTCGCAGAGTCACGGTGAATCCAGTCACCGTTCAAACTTCCGATAAGCGCAAAATAAGATATTGAAGCCAAAAAAAATTAAGGAAAAGTAAATTTGTCTAACGAGCTGATCCCTTTCTTCTTTCAGGTTCCCGTTGTATCGACGCCTATGCCATTGATGCAACCAATGATGCGACCTGCAATGGCATTAGCTCAAACACCGCAGTTCGCTCACATGATGCGACCCGGACATCCGGGTGCTGCAATGGGCCTTCCACCGGGTATGTATTCGCCATATAATCTTAACTAATTCGCCACCAAATACTTACCAACACAACACAACAATCAAAGCGTCATCAAATGAAATTCTAGAAATGTCATCCATTGAGACCACTTTCAAATGCAATTCCACATCCATTGATCGATCATAGCGTCAATGAGTAGTCAAACAAAATATCTAGAAAAACGAACCAACTGCGCCACAAGTTGAAATTTCCATTTTAACCTCATTTCACAATGAAAATGCTTCCAAGTGAATATTCTGCCTGTCTCTGCTGTGGAGGCGAAGCGTAGAATGGGTGAGAGCAAGTACTCCAACTTAATCCGAATTTAGAAGTAAACTCTAGGTTTCGTAAAAACTATCCAAATTCTTCTTGAACATGAAAGAGTTCCTCCACTTCTGTTAACCACTCTCACCACCCATCCGTTCCAACTGAATCTCAATCGGATCTCACCTTCGCGGTGGCTCCATCAGAACTGAATCTCGAATAGTTCAGTGGCTTTTCAACTTTTCTGCCTCGGCCAGAACACAAAAGTGGGAAGCGGAAGAAGCTGAAAATGATTCAAATTGCATGAAAGATTTTAGTGTTTATTTCATTCCATTTATTTTCTCCACTCTCTTCAATTAACAATTTTTATTAATAAATTCCAATTAAAACGATGTTTATTGAGAGACTTTGTTGTAAAATGTCATCTCACCGATTCGCTTATGCAGTAGAGTTTTTCCCCTCAATGCCGAACGCAGCGCTTCGCATTGAGGAGACGAATTGTAAAAGCTTAACTGAGATATGAAATCAAATTCTCTTCTCTTAATTTGAAGATCTAATCAAATCATAATTAGTCATCAGAAATCATCAAAATTCTAGATTGATCAATTCAAAATGCATTTAATCAATTCGAAATATTAAGAAATCACAAATTGTAAGTTCAATTGACGTCTTTTTTTGTATTTTTCGTTGGGCTATTCACGGGCTTGTTATCGCATGAGTATGAGAGTAGTTAAAAAAATATTGGAAAATCTCGAATATTGAATGTCAACAACATAAGTATCATTCACTTCTGAGATTAAATGTTGATCGATTAGAGACCAGTCGTGTCGTTCTGCACTCATCCCAACAGCTTAGTAAATGACATTGATCCGTTCGAGCGGATTCGGGTATGACCCAGTTATGATCAGCTCAAAAGTATCAATTTTCGACTTGCTGAAAAAATCTCTAAAAGCCAAATCTAACAAAATATCTTTCCAAATTCGAAAAACTTTGCTGCATAAATATGAAAATAAAATCAGGAAATTACGTAGGAATTTAAGAGAAAAAATAATCAGAAAAGCAAAAATACACAATTAGCATTAAATTAAAATTAATTCAATATTAATTGATTATGTTTCATAGGAAAAAAAATCCGACAAAATTTCGAAATAAAATTAAAAGAAATAAAAATTTAAAATCAAGAAATCTTGCCTGACTCACTGAATTGTTCCAAATTGATTTGATTGATTTGTTGTTGTTGTTGTTGTTGTGGATACAATCGACACTCATGTGTGCTTTTCCAAAATGATTCCCGCCCACCAATATTGACCCAATGAACCCCGTAATTTCTCTCAAAAATAATCTATTTTGATGCGTGTCATTGAATATGATTTCATTCAGCGTTAAAACGTGACATCAGTTAGTCGAGTCAGAGCACTCGCGAGTGTTAAATCAAAACTCTGTGTCCGCCACCAGGTAGATAGCGAGGCACAAATGATGCTAAACATTTAATTAATTATGATTGATTATTGTTCGTGATTATTCAAGTTGATTGATTGTTTGCCCATTTTTGTAACACACCAAATTTTCTAACTGTTCTTTTGACTTTGAATCGTTTATTTTAACAAGATGAACGTTTGCTAGAAAAAATTTGAATTTGGATTCATTTTCTGCATTAGAAGTTGGAATATTGAATGGACTTGATCGAAAATGTCCCAAGCTGACCTGGACAATTTTTTTTCCAATTTCACTCTTTTGCTCATTGAACCGTGCGCATCTCATTCAATCTTCCACAAGGTCTTAGTTTTGCAAAAAGAACAAAAAGCATTTTTAATATTTTTTTCATAGTTGATTTCAATCGAAATGAAAGAAAATAGCTTAGATTTGTTTTTCGTAAAAGAACAAAGCTTTTTTGTTGCAATTTTATGGATATTTTTATTTTAGACTCATTTAATGTGTTTTTTTTTATAATTTTATTTTTTGTAAATATTCAATGTTTTGAGTGATATCCGTGTGATTACTTTGTCGTATTTGTTTTCTTTGAAATGAGCAAAGATTCAACGCACGTTGTTTGCATGCTCTTCCGAGGCTTGTTAGTTTCATCTCTGGGCGAATAATCGAACGGTAAAGCTAAATTAAAAAATTAAAATGGAAAAAACCCGATAATTGAGAAATTGTTGTAAAATAGCGGTAAATATACTCAGTCCCTCTGTAGTGACACGATTGTCAAATAATTTCCAATTCCAATTTTTTTCTTTCATAATTTTCGTTGCAATTTTCTTTTGTCTCTCATTATTTTTCTTTTGTTGTTTTTTTGGTTCTCAAATGATTATTTTCCTTTTATTTTAATTTATTTTTTGTGTTTAGTTTCGACGGTGAGTATTTTTACATGAAATATTACTCTTATTATCATCAAACTGTTAATATTAGCATTAGAATTTTAGTGTTAAATGTTCGTTGTGAAGTATTTCGATATTCGAAATTCGAAACTAAGTTTAATCAACTCAATTGCATATTGATGTTCGGTTGCTTTTTCGTGGCCAATATTTTCCAACAAAGAAATTTATAAAAATAAATGTTTAAAGAATTCATCAAACACTGCTTGCTTGCCAATCGCTGGTTAACGGTTGCACTTTTCCGCACGCACAATGACAGGATATGGATGCCATTTGGTGTAACTGCATTACATTACGGCTGAGTAGAGCTTTCTCGTTTTTCATTCATTGCGAGGCTCCTTCTAGAGACCCCGAGAATCGAATCGCGTGTGTTCACTGCCACCTGTCACCTTTCCCTCTTTTCACCCAAATGACGTTCATGAGCATGACTCCCGTTCAACCTTGACCATTCATAATCGCTGATCACATCGACCGAATTCGATTAAGTCGACTTGATCAAAGATTTTTTTAGGCGACACGCGTGTGTGTACGTGTTTGTGTGTATTGTTGCTATCCCAAGTGTGTGCTGCTTTCCGTCAACTTCATCTCTAATATCAACACTCTATCCATTAATTTAGCTTTGTCGTTTGTTTGATGGTTTTATTGATTGAAAAACCAGAGAAAATGGCATACAAATATGTTAAATGTTCCGTCTGCAATACGCGATATTTTCCTCTCCAAAGCGGTGCTTGGTTTTCTCATTCGAATATTTCATAAATTTGGGCTTGTGATTTTTGGGTTTGTCGCTTCTTCTAAAATCCATTCTGTGCGTGCTTTGTTTTTAATTGTCTTGTATTCAGTCGAGCATTGGCTTACGGGCAGGAGTAAGCTAATCGTTTCTTTTTAACTATTCTTCCACAATTTGCATCTCTGCTTGAAACACGGAAAATGTCATCGTGTTAGTTATATTTCAAGGGCACTGTCCGATGTGCTTGAATGGAAGCTATACTAAAGCAATTCGGAACATGAATTTTCCAATCGAGTTGTCAGCCTTGAGATATATTTAACATATTTTTTTTCGATTTTCCTCTTGATTAATAAATCATTCAAGTATGTTTCGCATCGAAACCAAACGAGGTACTCAACATAGTTTTCAATATTCTTCGTTTCTTTTCCTTTTTCGTTATTATTTATTTATTTTTCTTCACTTTTGTTATTTCAAAATGAGATTTTTCCAAAACTCTAATTAAGCAAAAAAAAAAAAAAATTAAACCGAAAATAAACCAAAAAAAAGAAGAAAAAAAATCTAAGAAAACCGTTGAAATTCCATTCGTTAATTGATTTTGTATTTTCTTTTCGTTTGTTTTTCTCTGAAAACATAGGCTTAATTGCACCAATGCAAGGAATGGTAGCACCTGGGATGGGTGTCATGTTACCTGGACCACATGTGCTTCCGATGATGCCAAGATATCGGTGATCAGTCCAAAGGCCCGTGTGTTTGACGGCCCCGGTAATGCATTTCCCAACAGACGCATAGCAGTCGCCGCTACCATCAGCAACAGCAGGTACCACCGATGCCGCTTTACCAATTACATTACCATTGCACCGTCATCCACAATAGAAAATTCTGCAAACGCAGTTTTTTCCACAACAAAAACATCAAATAAAACAACGTCAATGGAGAATCGAAGTTCAATGTTCGATCGATGCGTTCCAGAGGGAGATCATCACCACTCAACATTCAGAATGTTCAGACAAATTTCGAATACCAAATGCAAGTTTCCTTTTCCATCAACATTTTTTTTTAATTATTTTCTTTCAAATTCACACGTAATTTATACATTTCTGACAATTTGATTTTCTATTCGACCATTATTATTTTTTTGTGATTTTTTTATTTGTTTTTTTTTTCGCGAAAAACAAAAATTCATTATTTTGTTCGCATAAAACGTGCCATTCGATTTGAGACTGTTCCAAATTATCAGATGCGATTTTTTATGCTTACAATAATAATGTGACAAGCAGGTAAGAGTACATCCAATATTCTTGCAATAGTCGTTGCTTTGCCAGCCAGAATGGTCAATTTATTCATTCCAATTCCTTTCGAGTGATTTTCCGATTTCTTGAATGGTTTCGTTTGACCGCCTACGGAAGGCAATATGCCATTTCAAACCATGCGAATCGATTATTACCAGAATTTTTGGCAATTAGGTCGAAGTTGCCCTCGAAAAATGAATAACTACGGAAGGCATGTTGAGCATGAGTCAGCATTATTACTGATGGTTATCGTGCAAACAAAACCTAGAAATCGGAAGCATGAATGGAATACCAATGGGAATTAACCAATTTGAATGGTAAATCGTCAATCGCCCGGCGATCAAGCAGTAGAAAAATGAATATGAAATTTTAAGAAAAAAGATTTATTCGAAAGGTTAGTGTTAAATTTAATCCGATATTTTATTGGAATGAAAATTATCAATTTTAAACCAGTTTTGAAATTAATCCAACAAAAAAAGAAGAGAAAACGAAAAAAAGGAAACAAAAGAAAAAAAACAACACAATAAAACAGGCAAACCTATCAGCGATTATTCGATGGAAATGAATAAAAGAAAATAAAATTTAAAAAGCATTAGGGATACTGATACGTCACTGGACGTACAATTCATGTTTTTTGTAATGTTATTCGATGTGGAAAAAGCGAACCCAAATTGATGGAAAAAACGTGTTGAGATTACCGCAATGAATGTAATAAATAGGAGAAAAAACAATTTTCCAATTTCCAAAAACAAAAACAAAATGAAACATTTTGATAAAAGAAGACATTTTCGACCTAAATTCCTTGCCAAATCAGAATTTAAAAAAATGCAATGAAAATGAAATGAAAATGACCCAAATCGATCAATTATAATTGTTATTTAAAAGTCGAAGATTGTAAGTACTGAATTAAACTACTTATTATTCGAGAATGTATTTGAAGATTTAAACGTAGATTGATCACATAATCCCCACCACTAACATCACCAAATACACACACACACCTACATACAGACACACAAAAAAACAGAAATTCCTATGAAAAATTCACAAAAAAAGATGTCGAATAACAAATTTTTAACGAAATTATTCATATTTGTAGAAACTCGTGTGTGCGTGACACGATAAATGCGTGACATGAGGCCAAATCAACAAACCAGCCTGGTAATTATTCAAATAAATTAATCAAAATATTGCACGTTTTTGATGATCAAAGGTTTATCGCATCATTCCAATGCGACCCTACTCCTGCCGTTTTGTCGGTGAATGTCCTCCAAATCAAATGCATTGAACTGCATAAGCCTTTGATCAGAGTTGGCCTACTCGTTTCTCAGAACTGATTTGCAAGTCGCGACGTTGAATTTAAACAGTTGCCGAGACTGAAGTGTTATTCGTACAGTTTCGTACAATGAATCCGCTCAGAAAGCTTTGCCGATCCTCTCCAATTCAACATCAACAAATTCGAACGATTTTCTCCACCGTCAATTTCTCCGTAGTGTTTGTTTATCATCCAGTAGTTGATTTACTTTCATCACTTTTCCAATATTTTTTTTGTTTCTTTCTTTTTTTTTGACTTTTTTTTGTTGAGTTCAATGGGTGTTGCTTTGATCATGATTTTTAGCCACAAAATTTCATTCAATAATTTTTTTTCATTTCGTCAAATTACAACAACATTTCGAAACGACAAGAAAAATAATCGAATTTTCTTTTTCTTTCTCAAACTTTTTACAGTTTTTGTGTTGAAAAAAAAAACAATTTTGTGAATAAGTTCACAATCAATTTGCAATTATGCAATTTTAAAAATTCTTTTGGGGAGCAAAATAAAAAAAACACAACTTTTGCAAAAAAAATTATTCGCAAAAAAGAGATTTAAAAAGATTTAAAAAAAATTGACGGAATCCACGTAGGTACAATTTCAAATCAATAATTTATCAAAAGTGATTCAAATCGAACAAAGGCAAGTGATTACGAAAATTTCGAAATTTGAATTTCAAGGAACAAAAATAAACGCCGCAAAATTTTCGTAATCATAAAATTGATGTTGGATTCTGCGAGAATCCCTTGCGAAAGCTCTTTCGAGGAATATTGAGAATCGTAGCGATGTCCTTCGGACATGCCAAGTTGATTGAAGTCGCACATATTTTTCGAAAAATCAGTAGCAGGCGACAGCAAAATGGAATTCTTTGACAAATGAATGAATTTCACTTTATTGTCACATCAATTTTGTTGAGTGGAAAATCCCTTGTTAAATGCATTTTCTTCACCCCGCCTCCCGCCTCCCAGGCCGTAGTTCTTGACAATTCCCAACTTTCTTGCTATCTTCTTCTTCTTCTTCTTCTTCTTCTTCTCAACTCGTTCACTGTCAATGCGATTGCGCAGTAGCACGTCAGCGCATGGGCAGTAACTGGTGGAGGACCCCCGGCGCTGACCGTCCACTTCGAATTCATTCTTTTTTTTTCATTTCGATTCTACCTCGAAAATCCACCACTAAATGTCATTTAACAGGCGACATCCAAATCACAGCATTCTAATGTTAAGACCATCACATTTCGAATATTGGTCGAAATTAATCAAAAGAAAGAGAAAAAAAATTGCTGTTGGATTTTTCAGTCCTTGCCATTTGTTGAATCAACCACATTGATTACATATTTGACATTAATGCAACATCATTGTTAACGCATCAGAATTAGATGAATTATTACATTGAATTAGTCATTGGTTATTTTTGTTTTTTTTTCTTTCGATTATTTATTAATTTTGTTCCATTTATTTCCTATTCGTCATTGCAAATTTTTGACCACAAAATCAACTAAAAGAATCGTACTTCTTTTGATTGATTTGCATTCGAAATTCAAATATGAATTTGTTGTTTGGGCCGAAAACTAGAATTCTTCTTTTGTGGTTGTGAAGGGCCTTTGCAATCTCTATAAAAAAAATACCAACATCAACACCAAGACACACACATTTTAACACACATCAATGGTCGGCTGTAAGTGCATGGACCGCGATCTCAGTCTTGTCGATTCTGACGAAGCACTCATTATGCCTGAACTGAAAAACCGCTCTCCGACGAAGTAACAAAAGCGGAAAAAAAACTTTTGTCCGAAAATGTTAAGGTTCGGTCCGAGTTGTGGGGACACACATTTCGAAACGACGACGTCAAACAAAATACGCACGGCATTCTCGTTGTTCAATTGTTATTCGATTTAGATTTGCCCTTTTCTCTGTCGCCACTGCTAAACAACCCGTTGACTCCTTTTCTTTTGCTCGAACGCACGCCGTCGATGCCACCACGCCATGGTAGCCTGTTCGCAAAATAGATGTATGTTTTTTTTTAAATTTTCCTCATTGAGCATTGACGTTCACAGCTTTCAAACGAGATTCTTTCAAATACATTGATGAAAGTCAACTAAAACACAAGAGAATAGTCATAATATTCATTGATAAATGTATCATAAATTCGATTCTCGCATTATTTTTCAATTATGTTTCTTTCGTTAGAGCATTATTAATAAAGACTAAAAATATAAGAACTGACAACAAATGCTGGTGTTTCATTTTCTGTGGGGAAGGGAATGGTTTTATTGGGGATTCAATTTTCAGCGGGATATCCAATAGCTATGAGAGTGAAGGGTCCGAGGGACACACAATGGGGCGTCACCGGCTTAGAATTATCCAAAATCGCCAAACTGAACGAGTCAATAAACTTCCAACGGTAAGTACAGCCTGTGCACAAAAACTTTCATCAACACGGTAGCACCGCCACAATGGCATGTATTGGCTTCCGGTCATTTGAAGAAAGCAAAAAAAGCCTAATCGAATTGGTTCAATTGGTCGAATATTTCACCGTTCCATTCATCGAACTGGTTTCGTGTTGAAAACTTTGCCGAGAAAACTCGATATGAACTACATTCATTAACCCAAATGGACGCACTGGCCGGCGGGCGTAGCTGATATTTTCATCGACGCACACCAGACCCGCCAGCAATGTCAACGAATCCAACAATACACCAGAAACTTCCATTGGCCCGTCGATATGACATTATTTACGCGTAAATTTCAATCCACAAGCAATAATAAATCTCAGCAACCGGTCTCTCACAAATTCGAAATTAATGTGCAAAACCGCTGTGTAATGACTAATCGATAGCGAACACACGCACACATCATTGAATGGTTGTAAAAATCAAGAGTATTCCCGCTGAAACATCGCATCATCAATTGCTCGACGCAGCTCAATCACATGACATCACTCAAACGGGCGAATGTTATTGCCATTGTTTACTTTTCATCTCGACCACTCCATATGGTCATTTTGGCAATTAGTTAATGACAACTTTTAGGTGAATTGCCCATTACACGTAACGCCCGACAAATGGCTTTTTCCCAAAAGATGAATCATCTACCGTTCGTATGAGGTGCGCTCGCTTATAGAGGCACTAAAACACACACTCGCACGCACGCATTCAAAAACCCGGCATGCTGCTTACTCAGAACCCATTCCTCGCGGATATTTGAATCACCACACCGGCGTGGAATATTAAATTTGATGAGCATGTTGCCGGCAAGCAACCTCTGTCTCGATGCTCGATTCTTTCGTGATTTTAGTTCGTTTGGTGAAAACGATCCTTTTTTCGCTTTTTTTCATTGAAATTCCTCTCGGCGCAAAAGCCATTGTCTAACGAACTTAGGTCGAATATTATGCCGGCAAACCAGTTTCTAGCGGTTGCAGTGAAAAGGGTTCAAAACCGTTAAGCAATTTCGATTCTGAATCCGTTTGTAGAAACGAAAAATAATGAAAAAAAATGAAAAAAGTTTCCATCACGGCTGGCTATCAGTTTGAGGCCGATTGCATGAAAGCGATTGTGAATCATCGGGCCGGTAGTGATGGTGCATTAGCGTTGAATGGCTCCATAACTCACCTGACGTCGTTCAAACATAAGTCACAACGTCGATGATCGATAACCGACCAGAACAGAACATTTGCGTTGATTAAAACTCGGCAAACAAAAACATAATTTCAATTCCAAGCGAAAATCCATTGTTCGCCGTTCAACAAACGAATCGATTACGTCCAACAGCTACCGAAACATTGTTCCGATGGTACTCTGCCACAAGTTAACAATTTCCTATTCATTTTGTACGCATTTCAAACGCAGCGTTATTTGCCAACAAACCAAGTTATTAAAATCGTAATAAAACCAACGGCGATTCGTTACCATCGATTCAGCGGCGTAATATGCGTTTTGGCGCTCGTTTTTTTCTCTTCGGCTCGAACATTCTTTTGATGAACTCACAATGCCATGGTTAATTCCGTGGCGCGCGTTTTTTTTCCTTCTTTCACTTTCAATGTCATTGATTTGGCGCGTTTAGAGGTTGGCGGGTGCTTGGAGGGGTGCTCGACCAACGCACAACAACGATGACTTGCAATTATCGAATCCGTGAATCAAATGGAATTCTCCTAAGAGAATTCATTTCTGCAAAGCTTGAAAACCCCTGGAACTCTTATTGTCTTTCGCATTTGCCTGATGAGTCATCAATGTTGTGATGATTTCATTCAGAAAATCCGTTGAGAATTTGCTAAAACAATGAACGGCAAATGAAAAAACCTTCCTTCCGATTGCAATCAAACAATCGAATCGAGATTCTGAATCGCCCAAATGAGGTCTTACAAAGTGCACATAATTGAATGAATCTGTTACACCGAGCAACTATTTCGTCGTGTCTGGAAGCATGAAAGACTTCCAAAAATTCGCATGATGAATTAGGAATTTGCAGTTTGAATGAAAAATCAAACAAAGCCATCTCGCATTGTTGTTGAGCATTCGAATTCACTTTGGAATCAAATGGAAAAGTACTCGCGCGATTTACAAAACGACCATAATTCGAAAAATGTATTAAGAAAAGGTAGAAGAAGACGACGATGACGATGCCGATGACGAGGTAGAAGCACAAGCAGACATTCTAACAGAGTGAGCTACCACCACTACTCGTCGTCACTGTCGCGTCATCGCATACAAGCAGCCACACACCATGGAATTTTTGAAATTCTGTGTGGAGTTCACGAGTATTTGTGTTGAGCAGTACGGTCGGAAAGAGTTGGTGCTGGTGCGTGTGAGTTACCTTAATTTGACTAAATGGATAGATTTCATCAGCGGTGGCCACAGTAGGAACAGCAACAGCGATTGTCGTGAATCCATTCATTCAACGGTTGCCATTCAAGACGAATCGTTGTGCGACTCTCGACCGGTGCTACGAATCGCAATCGTTCTACATTCAAATAGATTGGTGGGCAAGCGTGGTGTTGTATTTCATAAGTCTCATTACAAGTGAAGTGGTTAACCTTCGATCGGGAGCGAGAAATTACCGATCAAAAATTCCTCGCTTTTGAAAAAAGAGAAAAAAACCGTTTGCTGAAATTGCTATTGTTTTATGAGGCGGAAACATTCAACCAATTTTTTTTCGAAAGAAAATTACCAATCGGTTGATCCATTCTCATCGAACAATCGAACATAAAATTCCATTTGATGAGAAGCATCCGAGTGTTGAAGTTAAATTGAGTGATTTTCGACTTGTTTGCTCGTTTTCCCATCATCTCACGCGGGACGCTGGTCTGTGGTGATTTTTACATTTAAAATTCGAAAACCGTTTTAGTGTCGAAAGTTGAAAATGTTGTCGGCAATTTTCGCAACGGCAGTGCTGATGTCGATCGGAGCCATCCACTGTGAGAACAACCTGAAAGTGATTTACAGATGGAATGAAATCGATTACGCCTATCCAACTCCTGAAGAACGGCAATCGGCCATCGAGAATCAGACATTCATCCCGGAAAATGTCATTCCAGTGGGGCTTGAGGTTCATGAAAACCGCCTATTCGTCACCTTCCCACGTTGGAAGATTGGCGTGCCCGCCTCATTGGCCTACGTCGATTTGAATGGTAAGTGTCATGCGAATGCGTTGCAATCACAAGATGACAACGGCAATCTGGCTCGTGTTCTGATAGGCCGGCCCGGTGGGAATTCCGCAAATAACACACGGGATGACTTTCAAGTGACTTCATCGCTATCGTAAAGCCGCCAACTTTGATTCGATTCAAGTAAACAACACGCGAATAAAGCAGATAAACTTTATTTTTCTTGATTCAATTGGCTAAAGCCAAACCGCTTTCAGCCAGATGCATTCATGGGAGCTGTTGAGCACAAGCGGCGGCAATCGGCGGCTCATTCGAATAACCAGTTCTTGTCTAACGCCGAAAACATCAGGCGATCGTGTTTTCTGATATTGTTGTTGTATTTTCGCTATTCGTTTCAACTAAAGCGCGTACTGTTGGATATGTCATTCACATTGTGTGAACCCGACGGGGCTTACGCAATCCGTTTTCTACGAAATCCCACTCGGTTCTGACAAACGTGTTCAGCTCCGCGTCCAATTTGACTTATGCTTCACCATGTTCACGTTGACCAAGCCCGCAACCATTTGCATACTTTCATTTTTGAATCAGAATTTTTGCTAAAAACATTTCGTGTTCGATTCAAATCTCATAATTCTCCATGTTTGATTGGCGTTCAATAAAATTGAATTTGCCGTTGCGGTTTTCGTTTGTTTTATACGAATGCCCTTGTCGTGAGCCACAGTTTAGGTGAAGGAAAGATCTTTCGTCTTTGACTCTTGGACGATTCGGGAAACCTTGACTGAAAATCACATGTCGACGCTTTGTTTACCTCTCTCGGTTCACGTTTCGTCAATTGTGGGCTGGCGTTTTAACGAACACTTTCAGATCAACAAAATTAACATCACCGAAACAGTGTGGACGGACGCACATTGTGCAAAATCTAATTAGAAACAGTAAAAAAGCTGAATGAATGACGTGCTCTATTGCGCACCGAAAATTTTCACCCGAAATATTCTTGCATTCAATTGGCCAATCAGTAAGTGACGCGTTTTCTATCACTTTCTTTGAAAATTTGAAAGTGA